>JAHPZR010034910.1:0-13594 GCA_019787425.1 Platygyra sinensis
AAGAAAAACAGGTGAATATTGTGAGCATTTATGATCTGCGCGAAGTGTTGGCTAAGTGTTAAGTGTGGTCTTGACGTCTCAAGTGGAATTTAAATCAGTCAAGAGTGCTGAAAACTGTTCATCCTTTTGCTACACGGTAAAAACGACAAAAGAAGCTGCTCTTAAGCAAAAGCATTCTCGAACACTGACTGAAGACAACCTTACCTTGCGTTTGCGGGATTAAGGAATCCAACAAGAAGAAAACAAAGTATAAAGATACAACGGGCATCTCTAAAACGGCCTCGTGAAAACTTTGCAAAACAGCTTCAAAATGTCACATTTCAACGAGAAATGAAACTATTAAATGTCCGGTTCAACTTTGTCTACTATGTCAGATGAGCTCAACTTCCACACCTGCATGTCTGAGTCAGTTTTAACTCGTCAACTTGTTAAACTACCATCTCTAGCAATATTAAAGCCGCATACTAATAAGTTCCTCTAAACTGTGGTTGGTGGATCAATTATTCATTTTTAGTGCAGAGTGCACTATTGGGATGGTTTGGTAGACTACGAGTAGTCTCTCATTCGCTTAGTCCGTCTTGCGAGACGAAAGAAACCCGCGAGAAAAAAAGGCCGCGCGAGATCCTGGGGGCGAAATGCACGCGAGAAGAGGGACTGCCGCCTAAGCCTAAGAGTTTGCCCTTTCATGGCCGAGTGAATTTTCGGTGTTAATTTCCAGTCTAATTAACCGTATCCAATAGAATTGCTTATATTGACGGCTTGTCATTTTTGCCTGTCTTCGAAAACCACGGGAGATGTCTAGATAAAATTATTTCGCTCGAATATGTCAAATATAGGTCACGAAAGATGTCATCCTCGAGTGATCGCAAAACTCGCTCCCAAAAAAGCCGTGAAGGTCATGACAGATATCGCCCCCAGAACAAAAATATGAAGCGGAACTTTCGTTCGGAAATGTCTGCCATACATTGTTGACCGATCTCCACACTGCTGCTGAGCGGCGAAATTACTGTACCAAAACACTCGCATTGGGGTTATATTAAACTCTTTCAGAAGGCCGTTGACAGAATTGTGATGACATTACGGCCTGAGGAGCGATTCCAAAGCTTCGATTTGCTCCGTTTCAAGGAATCTATTTAGAAATCGATAGAAACATTCATATAAAAGGTCCGACATAATTATTGAAACCATGTATCTCGAGTGTTGACGACGTGACGACATCTGGTTGTCAGCGCTCCAGCATTATCCAATCATTTTTTTGCGTTGTGAGAGCAACGCATAATTCAAACTCTTGGGCTTGGGCGGTAGTCCCTCCTTTCGCGTGCTTCTCGCGCCCAAGATCTCGCGCGGCGTTTTTTTATTTCTTGCGGGTTTCTTTCGCGTCTCGCTCGACGGAATTCTCTACTTGCACAAATCCCATAATACACCTCTTTTACCCCCAAAAAATTTGCATAGGCACTGTTTTAGATTAAATTGCAAACAATGAGTATACAATTTTTTTTTTTTTTTTTTTTTTTTTTGGGGGGGGGGGGGAGTTAAAGAGGTGCATTATGAAATTGTGCAAGTAGTGAATAAGCGAAAGAGGGACCACTCGTAGGTGGATCTCGCGCGGCTTTTTTAGTGTAGAGTGCACTATTGGGATGATTTGGGGGCTGACGCCGCTAAAGCAATATGGGAATAAGGCACCAACTTTAATGTTTGTTTAATTAAGCAATTTCAATTAATTAATTAGCCTTGTTTTGAGCGGGTGGGGTAGGTACCTTTGATTGCTACGTAAAACGTACCATGCTTACATTACTTTTTTGTAACACCAGTAACCTATATATGGTTCCAATATTCTCTTGTTATCCTTGTGGTACTATTCCGCTCTTTAAAAGAACAAAAGCAAATTGCACGAAGCGCATGCGCAGATTGATTAGCATTAGTGTTAACTATATGTTAGGTAAACGATACATTTCATACACAATTACACTTGAACGTTAAGTGCTATTCCTTGTGGTAGAACACAACATGTAAGACGCATGCGCTCTAGCACTGTTAATCGATATCACTGTGTATTTTGAACTGGTTTATTGTTAACTTATACAATAACAAAATCAATGCGCGCGCTCTGATTGGTCAATCAGCTATGGTTTATTGTGCCGGTAAACCCATGGAAAAATCGCGCGTCTTCTCAATTATTACATAAAAGCAATAGACCCTGCTGATTCCGAGACACGACGTGACTATTTGATAATTAAATTAGTAAGTGTTTATGGATATGAAAATTTGCCTCTTGAATGAAACAAAATCATTCCTTTTCCTTTTTTTTTTATAAGTTAATTACTTTATTTCATTTTTCTCCAGCAGGAAAAAAGCGAGCGTATTTTTCCTTTTTAATCTTTTGAGAAAACAAGGGTATCATGTTACAAACTTTGCGAGGAAAACAAAAGTATCAAGTTACAAATGTTGGCGTTGAAAAAAAAAATTATCACGTTTGCTAGTTCAACGTATCAATGGATTTAAAATGAACGAAATACAACGTAAATCACCACAGTAAAATTTAAAACCGTCTTGATAAACAGTTATTGTAAGTTATATTTGGGCCTTGAACTAACAAGTTACATACAAGCAGCAGATGACTCAAAACGTATTACAGTCCTGCAAAACACTCTGCACTATCTGAGATTGTTTCACTAGTTTTATATTTGCAAGGTAAACAATGCTATGATGCTGACGTATTGTAATGATATTGTCTTAACACTAAATATATGAAACTGACGTAGCCACCATGTAATATAGTTTTAGCGTTTTACGTGAAAATGCGAAATTGTGTTTCAGCGAAAAACGGAGACTTAATCGGAGTTGTCGCCCGGGAGTCGTCAACACTAGCCGGTGTGTCATCTAATGTGCATGTACGACTTTGATTGACACTGGCAGGTTTTTAACCAATAAAAATCGTACGTTTAGCCCCAATTTTCTCCCGGAATAATGTGCGACTTCTCTTTCGGCCCAAAAACTTCGTTGTCACAGTTTTTGTCTATGTATGGAATACCTTCTCTCGGGGACATAACCTCTTTGCGTAAATGGCGCCTTACTTTGAATAACAATACTCATACATACTAAGCCTCGCATTCATGTAAAAAAAAGTTTGTCTGGAAAAACAAGTACAAGGCTTAGGGTGCGTGATAAAGAATTGTTCTTCAAATTTAGGTGCAATTTACCCAAAGGGTCTAATTCTCTGATATTCACACTTGGTCAGTGTGTTCGGCTCCGGATCAAGCGATCTGGGTTCGAACACTGGCCAAGGACATCGTATTGTGTTCTTGGGCAAGATACTTTACTCTTGCAGTGCCTCTCTCTACCCAGGTGTACAAACGGATACCGGCAAATTTAATGCTGTGGGTAGCCCTGTGATAGACGAGCATCCCAGCTAGGGCCGTAGGAAATAGAAATGTTTCTAGTTATTTCGTGTTACAGAATTCAAACTGGGATAATAGTAAAACACTTTATTTACCGCGAGGATAGCACTTATAGTGTACAACACTGCCGGATGGGCCAGGTACACTTAACCTACTTCATACAAAGATGCAAAATATGCTGAGAAACGTACCCACCACAAACGACAAATAATTTATTCATTCGAATTCGATTAAGTTCGATTGACTATATATAATATGCCGGGAAAACACTAGCAGCAAATTTAACGACATATAAAATCCACCTGTTTTCAACAGAAGCCTTTAACTTGCTCTCAGCGTTGCATGTTTATTCCAACTTACGTGGGAAAGACTATTCGTGAATAGCGTCGTGCACTAATGACGTCACGAAAATTGGACCCCGGTGTAACTCAGACAAACAAATCATTCCATGCGCTACTTCTTTGAAAGCGCAGTATGCAACAACGGCGCGCGCGAGTTCTTCAGCGCGATAATCAGCGATCAATTTAGCAAGTCAACGGCCTCTTTAGGTCAAAATGTTGGAGAAAACTCACGACATGTGTCTTAAGCGGCCTTCACATAGCAAACTAAAGTTGGCAAACTCGTGTTGGCAAACTCAAGTTGATGTGTGTGAACGGCACAAAAACTGTCGGCAAACAAGTTGGCAAACTGTTGGCGACAAATTGAACTTGCCTCTATTCTCGCCAACTTTTCCGTGTTGGTAAACTTGTATCTGACGTGTGAACGGTTGGCCAACATGTGTTGGTAATTTTCAACCAATCAAAACGAGCTCTATTCACGTGATTTATTTGCGTGACACTTCACAAAATGGGGGACGCGAGTCAACACTTTTTAAATTTAATATCAAAGCGGTTCACAATTGTCCGGCTGTTCGGGTCGTTTCATCTATAGCCTACAGAGATACTGAAAACAAACCATATAAAATGGAGGAGCGCGTGGACAAACTTGGTTTCGTCCCAACCTTTCTAATTCTCCACCGCTTCCTGCTTCTTCTCTTCTTATCCTCTGTTTCACTGTTGTAGGTGATTGAAACTGCACTAAAAAGCGGCCATGCTGGAAATTGCCGTGTTTGTTATTTGCCACGAGTTTGACGTGTGAAGGAACGAGTTTGCCAACTTTTTGAAGTTTTCCAACACGAGTTTGCATACTTAAGTTTGCAGTGTGAAGGCCGCTTTAGAATAATAAAATACAGAGTTTAAAGAAGGGCGCTTTTGCTAGACTACTCGTAGTCTAGCAAATAAATACCATTAAAAAATAACGTAGATCCGATTACCGTGAGTAGTCCGCTCTGTCTTCGCCTATAAAAACAGATTTTCCCCGCGCTCAGTTATGTTACACTATCGCGCCGACATAACTACGATCTGAAATATTTACATTTGAGGTCTGCTCACAGTCACAGATTTATTTATGTGGTGGGATAAATATGGCAACATTAAAATCTAGGTCCTCTAAATTGCCCAGGACACTAATTCTGCTATGAATTTAGAATTATCTCAGGGATATTAAATAATTATATGTCCTGCTGTTCTATCGTATTCTTTTGAGCAGACGGCTCGGATTGTCAAGTTTGAGATATTTCTGGCAATAAGTCAGCTGATAAGTCTTCTCTTCCAGACAAGGATAAACAGCAAATAAGTTTCTTTGTCATACGTTTCCCCGTTGACTATTCTGATCGACTACAGTCAAAATCGCCGAGCTAAAAGTTCTGGACCTGAAGGTTTTGTTATCTGTCCGACTGGCACTGCGGCTTTGTAAGATCATCGTGCAATCAGTCACATTTAGGCTCTTTTCTGGACACCTTGAATCCGTTTTCCATTACCCAAGGCCGAAGTGTTTGCTTTCTAACATAATCTAATCTAATCAAAAGCCAAGACCACCAAACTTTTCTTTTTTTGCCTGATTTTCTGGTCATACAAAACCTTCTATCGGACTGTAATTCTTGTCTGAGTCATGTGAGGGGTCTCTGGTAATGTAATCTATTTTTAGTAATAGTGCAAGACGCTATTTGCAGTCATTTTTGTTTTTATGTCGCGCAAACTCTAGTCAGAGTAGCTTTTAGAAATGACCTTTACCTCCGAAAAATATCAATTGTATATTCGGAAGAATTGATTCGGTAAATTAACGGGGGTAGGTAAAGTCTGCATACGAGCCAAGTGGCCCATCAGGCCGGAGCTTATCCCGGTTTCCTTAGCATGAAGCGACTGAGAGTATTCTACTCCCCCCTGGATGGGATGCTAGTCCATCGCAGGGTTACCCCCCAGCATTAAATTCGCCGGTACCCATTTATACACCTGGGTGGAGAGGGGCACTGTGAGAGTAAAGTGTCTTGCCCAAGAACACAACACAATGTCCCCGGCCAGGGCTCGAACCCGGACCGCTCGATCCGGAGACGAGCGCACTAACCATGAGGCCACCGCACCTCCCACAAATTAACGGTGACTTGACGCAAATTGTTCAGTGCCGCCCTAGTTTCTTCAGGCATTAAGCTTAAACTCCTCTTGGCTTGGCACGCCTTGGCATAATTATGTTTTAGTGCTCCTCACGTTTAATTTAGAGAGGGTCATAAAAATTTCTCCAATAACAATTATTTTAACATGCAAAATCCTCTTTAGATGAAGAAAAACCTATGCAGGTAACGTCAGTCTCAGGCTGTGAGAGATTTCAGAAGACTAAAATATTACTATATTTAAGAGAGAGGACCCCTAACATGGGCTATAAGCTCAAAATTGTATTTTTTGTTTCATGACTCAGAAAAAAATATATTCTGAACTAACTAATCAATACATTTTTTATTTAGATGTTTATGTTATCGACACGCCTTAAGATTGGCATTCAGCCTAGTAAAGTGCTAAATTTATTTGTTCTCAAATGGTGCAAATATAAAACAGCACTCTATTTCGGGGTCGTCGACGTTAGCTGAGCTGTTTGTTGTACTGCATCAGACTCTGCATCAGTAATTTGATTCAAGTTCATGTCACGTGCAAGGTATTTTTAGGGTGACACAAATCGTGAACTCATTGTCCTCTTTTCTTTTCATTGGTTTTACAATAACAGAATGAAGAATTGAATTCCAGTGTAGGTCAAACAAAACAATGGCGCCTTCATTTGCTTAATACCTGCAGTCAAATAATATTTGAACGTGGGCACTAATAGTGAGTACTCCCGAGATCATAATAGGCCATTTCGGGCTGAGTTTTGCCTCTGTTTCAAAACGGGTCTGCTTGACCAAACCATTTAGATGAAAATGAGTTCCTCTCCAGATTCGTTTTCATAAAAATCAAATTCATCTTCATATGAAATGTTCTGCACTAAGACTCCTTGTAAAACAGTCCGGGCCATTACCAGAAATGGCAATATGGCAGCCAAAGCTAGGCGCACTATACAAAGTCCCTTCCAAGCCCTTTTCGGGGCATAAAAGTAGCCGTTTCCCAGGCTTTGCACACAATACAATTGAACAATGGAGTTTTAGTTGAGTGCGAAAAAAATGGCAGCTAGGCAAGCGTCTTCGAGTTTGGAGGCGAAAACCTCACTGTTTTGTGCTATTTTTGCTCTGGTTTTTGCATGACAAGACGTCAAATAGATGGAAAATCAGGTACGTTGCAATTGTTTCCCTCTTTGAAAAAAATATGTCGTTAATGTCTATAAAATTTGCTTTCATTTGGTGGTATTTTTGTTTTGGTCCACGACTACGTCGCTTAGTCCAAGGATTTTAAAGATGAAATACTGTAGTTTCGCCACATGCGTCTGTTATTGACCGATCGCGCGGACCATGCTGCGGACCTGATTTCAAGCTGTGTTCACTTTATTCCCCCACCGCACCGCGATTTCCTCAAGAAACACTGTAGACTGTGTGGTAAGAATCTAAAAAGGAATGGCAGAGATCACGGGAAAGAATTATTCGAAGCTGCTCTCAGTGAAAGGGTTCACGTTAGATAGCACCAAATACGGATACTAGTAATGTACATCCCGAAAAGTGGTGCGCAGCACGCAATGCAAAGTTATATCGGTTAAGTAGTTTGAATGAAGAAGATGAGGCTGTGGTACACATGTAGGAATCAAAAAAAGGTTGAAAGTGTTCTAAATGCTCATTATACACGCCAGCTTGATACAACTGAAGTAGTTCAGGAACAGCTGCAAAGCCAAGTTTCAGTGAAGGCCATTGTTTTGTATAGGAAATAGCACGATTTCTAGGGGTATTTGGGATAAATACCGCGAGTGATATTTCAAAACTCACCAAAATATCACGAGCCGCCGCTGCGAGTGATATTTGGGGAGTTTTGAAATATCACGAGCCGGTATTTATCCCAAATACCCCGAAGAAAGCGTGCTATTTTTTGTTTATACTACAAGGCAAAGAAATTTCGCACTTTACGTAACACACATATTTTTATTTAGTCACGAGCAATTGATTGGGTTTACAACCCTGTCCACGGAGGAAGCGAGCTTTCCCTTCGAGTACTTTGCGACTGTTGACAAACTCTCTGTCCTCGGCAATGGAAATGTTGCTGCCTGTTTCCTTTAAATGACGGTCCAGGGAAGCTATCATTACTCGCAAACTGTCTGGCTCGTAGTCTGAACCATCCTTCTTAATTCTGATCTCGGCGAAAAGCCTTTGAAGCTTCTCGTCAAGTTCCTTGGCTTCGAAGCTCACAATATCTGGACTGTATCCTTTTTCTTCAGCCCATGTCGTCCAAACAGTAAGCCAGGTCTTAGTGCTTTTCTTTGTGTTCGAATTTTCGGCATTTTCCTTAAACTGTTGCAGTTCTTTCGCGTCACAATCGGGAAACCTGTCCGCCATTGTTTTAAAATTAGAAACAATCATTTGTCCGTTACCATGGAAACTGACGTAATTTTTACATGTAAGTATTTCAAATTTGGCTTAAATACTACTTGTCTTAGCCAATCACATTTTAGAAATTTCTTAGCCTGTAGTATAATTGTATCAATAGCAGTGCAGAAGAAGTTATTTGTTGAATCTTGCCAAATTGTACTTAGCTCTTATTAACCGAGCAGGAGGTCTGTATGGGAGAATCTTGACCGAGGTCGTAAGTACAGACCGAACGCAGTGAGGTCTGTACACACGACCGAGGTCAAGATTCTCCCATACAGACCGACTTAGCTCGGTTAATAAGATGTTTATTATATGGCAAAAACAAGAACAATTTAATTCGTTTAGTGTAACCGGTTTGTACTAACTGGCATTTTGCTTGCGTGAGGCGATGAGCCGAATTTCATTCCTCCAAAGTTTTTTCGTACTCTTCACTTTTTTTTCTCATCAGCTTTTTACACTTACAGAAATAAATATTGTTAGATGAAAACATTCAAAGATTTTGCATTTTAGTTCGCGACTTTTTCACTTCAAATCATTACCGGACCAGATGCCGGTCTAGATGGGAAAATCTAGACCGCGGTCAATATCCATTTTAGCCAATCAAATTCGTGAATGTGGTAGTTCCCAGTCCTTGTGGGACAGAGCCATGTAATAATGGTAAATATTAATAGATAGTGTATATATAGTCTATCTAGTGTTTGTAAGGTACATTTCAGTGTGACATACATAATATACTTAAGCGTGCAATATATGTCGGGAAGTTGATTATTAAAGCAGCATGGCGGACATGTAGATTTGATTCGTGTTGTGTCCGGCTATTGGCAATAATCCAGTTCCATCGGGGGTGGAACGTGACAGATAGTCTTTTTGCTAGTAATGTTTCTGAAATTCAAAATACATGTCAGTGTACTTTGCAGTCCTGGTCACTTCCGTAATCATGAAGTCCTTCATTTTCAGTTGCTTATAGTGTTAGAGTGGGTGTGTGGTTAGTGTTGATTTCTCTTGTTTTAAATTGATAGATATATTTCAGAAAGTCATGTACAACATTATTTTCCCATCACAAATTAGGCCCTGTTTACAAGCAGGTAGGGTAACTTTAGTGCTAAGTTTACCCTAGCAAGAGGGTTACTTTGACACTCGCACATTTCTTCTTATTTAGCATTATTGCATTTAGCGGTGATACACACCCTTTTGCTAGGGTAACCCTAGTGCCTTGTAAATGCTCTGCTAGGGACAATTCGCCTACCTGGGAGAACTCTATTTTGGCTCCAAAAAGCAAAATATGATCACAATACCCAGAAATTATGACCCAGGAAACATCGAGTTCTTTCACAATTTGTCATATTTTTGCTGTGGAATTAAATTACTTTCCAGTTTTGTTATCTGTTTGTACTTTACTTACAAGGTAACCGAAGTGCAACGAGCATAAAGTTGTCTCGGGCAGTACGGTTACCCTACCTGTAAATTTTGCTTGTAAACCCACACTATCTTTTAACCATTACCCTGGCAGTAGGGCTGCCCTGCCTCCTTGTAAACAGGGCCTTGGAGCTTTGCCACTGTTTGTTACAAATAAATAATAGCTATATGTATACCTGGTGTTTTTTTAAATCCTTGTTTATAGTTCTAGTTTTGCAATCGTGGTATGTAACACATATTGTTAGAAGTATTGAAAATTAAGCTGTAGGTTTCTAGGAATTTAAATATCTATATTTCAAGCTTGCCAATAAGAATATCTCCAGCACGGCTTTGTAATTTTCACCATGTGCTTTTCTTGTTGAAACCAGAATATTGAAATGTATAGCAATCTGAAAGTGAATTTCTTGAATTTCTAGTTGTAAGAAATAAACCATGGATGTACTGTTTTATGTCATGTGGCTTCTGTGATTGTGTCTGTGTGTGTTGGGGTGAGGGGGTGGGATAGACTGACTTGGTCATGAAAGGTCTTGTGCATGAAATAGCATCCCATCATGGGGAGAGTGGTCACAGAAGGTCTTGAAATACTATCAGATCCATGGGAAGTAGTCATAAAGGACGATCAAGAAAGGTATTGAACTTCCCTGGACCTTGCAAAATGCATTCAGCCATACCCATGTGCCCTCCTGAATACAGGTAAGTTGGGGGTTGAGGCCTAAGTTTGTCACCTGAACAGCTCTGGAGGTTTTCTTAAATAGTGATTCTGAAACTAGAACATCAACGTACCATAACAAAATGCATTTATTGATCAAGGTATTGTTTCTCATGACTAAAATGTACTGCATATGGAGATTCACATCCACATAGAATGTGCATGTTACTGTTCAAAGTTGAGTCATTTGTTACTCTGCACAGAAATGGGTGAAAATAAAAGAGCAGGAGGTGGTGCAGTCATTCCTTGCAACTGGCTATTGCATGTTGCGAAAGGAGGAGAAAGCTTCAAAAAAGTGACCAAAATAACAAATGCAATTAGGTCAATAGGGTTCTCCATTGATGATTTTGAAGGCGTGGAAATAAGAGTACATATAAATTCCACTTTGATACATGTAGCTGTGGTAAGGCACAACAAACTTGGCTGAAAATTGAAATATAATTTGATATAATTTTGAACAGAAGCCCAGCCACAAAAAGTCCCCTTTAAATATAGATCTATCAATTCTAGATAAAAATAAAAGACAAGAAATGAACCTTATAACCCTATAATAATTTTAGCTAGATACCTTTCATATTGCAACAGCGAGCAGCTTAGCTCAAATTAAAAGTGCTGATCACCGCTGTCGAGGCCAAAATCAGTCCTTGTTGATCTTCGGCAATCCTGGGTTGTGGAATGATACCTCATGTAAAGTTAACCTGTGATCAGGCAAAAGGACGCCTGATCGCAGGTTAATATAAAGAGTAGGTCGCATTAGTACAGTTATCTTAACTTTATCGAACAGCTGTATTGAAACTAAGCTTTTGCACGATAAAAAGTTCGAATTGGGAGTAAAATTAATTACACGAATACAGCGAATCCAAGGAAAACGACTACTAGTTCGAATTATTCGCCGGTTCCAGAAATCGTGGGATTAATAGATGGGGAGGATTCCACCGTATTATTGTTGTAGTTTGTTTAATATGCCACGTCTCCGCAGACATAGATTTCTTTTTGCTCGCCATTTCCCTCGGCCTTAGTCCTTTCACGGTCTAGGTAATGTTTTGATTTTGCGTGAGCCAATCAGAGGCACAAGGTAACTCTTAAATTACGCACAGTTGTCTCATAATCTACATGTAGGCTTTGAGTGATACTGGAAGGTTTATAACTAATATAAATTGTACTACTTAGCTCCACGTATCACGCGGGATAATTGAAGATTTTCTCGAGCTGCTTGATAGTAATATTTTCCGTTTGGAAGCCTCATTTTTCCCCGTTTGACTCTTTGTGAGAAACGAACCACTCCGTGGCTGACCTTTTCTCGTGGACATTTCCCTATGATCTTCACAAAATAATGCAAGATATATCATAAAAAAAGGAACTCCGAAATTAACTTTTACTGTTCTCACAAACTCAGTAGAACAGCATTTCCCTTACTGAAGCCAACTTTGAAAATTGAACCGTCGGTTAAGAGTTCAAGATGGAATAACATACGGCCGCTACGACCCTTAGGTGTGACCAGGCAAAAATACAATAGGAAAACAGTTAAAGGGGAAGCAGTCAACTTCAATTGCTGGAGCCATTTAGTTTCTGGGACAGTACTGCATACCATTTCAAATTAAAATTAGTTAAAATTTTCTATTCTCATTGGTTTTCAAATACAGTGGCACCCCACTATAACGAAGTGTCACGGTACCGAAAAAAAAAAAATTCGTTATAGCGGGGTCATCCTTATAGCGAAGACCCCGTTATAACGAATTATCTGGTTAACAACAAAAATATTCGTTATAGCGGGGTAACCAAGCTGAACCAAGCTGAACAATGGGATATACACCCCGCAAAACAGTGTACAGACTTACGCGTGAACAGCTACATTTAAAGTGCACCTAACCGCGAATATGTTTTTCTTTTCGCTAAATCGAATCTGCTTGTTATTAGAAGCATTTGGGCGCAAAAATTTTTCAATTTGCTTGAATCCTCGGTTTTCTATGCCCTCTCAAAGTCGCGCTTGAAGTGTTGCACGACCGAGCATTAGGGATTCTGGGGCGGCGGTTGCTGATGACGTCTACCCAGGAACCAAACACAATGGCGCCTCTGCTCTCTGTATTTGCTCGAGAAAATGGAAAGCAAAATTAATCGTTCCATTATATTTTAGAATTAAAAACGTCCGAGTTTTGTATAAGAATCATTTCCTATTCATCACTGGAGTCAAAATTAAGTTTCGATCCGAAAGACTCTGAAATAAACTTCGATCGAGCACGTTCGACAACTGTGCAATCACTGCTTGGAGCTTTGAGAGCACTTTGCAATATTTCAAGCGACGACAGGGAACAACTCTTTGCGGGCGAGCTGCTTGTATATTAGGAATGGAAAGTTATAGATACGAAGCTAGTGGAGGAGCAGGAAAACGAAAAGCAGGAAAGAAAACTCAAGGACTGTTTGGATGGTAAATCATCACCTAAACACAAGGTTCCCACGAGTGTTTATAAAGCCCATTTACAGTTGTCGTTAGCGAGAATGTATTTTGTCAAGGTATGGTTGTTCTATTAAATAATTTTGTATTTTACATTCTAGAATGCTTCATGTTTATCAGAGCGAAGTACGCGTTGCAGTTTTCGAGACGTGATGACCTCCAAACTGAACACTGACTTTGATTCGGCGATTGAAAATGGTGGAATTAATTAGTGGTTTATTGTTCCGGGAAGCAAGGCGGAAGGCAGCATTTCATAAAATTACCGATTTCACATTGTTACATGTTTTAAGTGGTAACTCCAAACAACCAATGAAATTTTTTTCTCAATGCTTGCAGTATAATTCGTCGGATAAGCAAACAGGATGTGCTCCTTAGTGGTCCGCAGATAATATTACGACACTATTCCACAGAATTTTGTCGCACTGCTGTCTTCCAAACCTTCGAAACACCCAATGAGTCTAACCATTTTGTTATCATGTAATTTTAAAGGATTAGTCTTCCACTTTTATCTGAATCGAAAGAGAAATTAGTGTTGGTTGGCGGCGAATAGTGGCGAATTATTTTCAAATCAGTAAGCTTATATATCGGCCGTAATGCCGCCGGATACAAGTTGTCGTTGGTATTTCAAAAAATTGCTGGTTGCATTTTAGCAGAAAATTTCGAAAGTAGCGTTTGAAAATCTGCGGAACAAATTCCACTAAGAGTTTTTTAATGGGCTCACAGAGTTAGTTCGCTTGTTCGATAATTCG
>JAHPZR010034911.1:0-10332 GCA_019787425.1 Platygyra sinensis
TTAAAAGATGGTTAGCACTTGTTTCCATATCTCAAACCGCCCTTGGATACCTTGTGATGCGTACACAAAGTAACTACTGATTATAGGCCTAAGCACTGAAAATACTGATTAGGGCTAGGGTTAATGGTTAGTTTCTTTAAAGCGTTTGAGTTTTCGATATGCTACTTATATTGAACCACTCTCCTGGCAGCGAATCCTTGGTGGTCTAGTGGCTAGGGAAGAAGACTGCCGATCTGGCATGCCGGGTTCAAATCTACCTCGTCACATCGAAAAATTTTTTTCCTTTAAAATTCAAGGCCCTTGCACTTTGACAACATTTGTTGAGCAGAAACTAAGTCTCTGTGTAAAGAAACTTAGAAATTTCATGTGAGTGTAAGTGAATAGGGGGAGGGCAGTTGAGATATGGAAACATCTTTACCTTAAAAGATTGGAAAAAACAGAGATTGCGTGATTCAAAGTTGGCTCAGCGCCTGGGTTGTAAGAGATTTTATTTATTTTTAATCTTTATGCGAACGTTCAGCTCATGAAACATGACATAGTTACCGTCGTCATCTTCTGTTACGCGACAACATGACTCTGGCTGCCTTTCAGCATATATATCTGATTACATGTATCTGATTACACTCTTTGCATAGCGCGGGGGTCTAGCATGACTTGTAACTGGAGAAATTTGTCTATGTCTAAGCAAAACATACCGTGACCTTTCAAACGAATTAAATTTACATATGTTAAAAGGGTTTTTGACGAGCGCTAAGGCTGGGTTTTAACTTTTTCCCCCCAGAAAATTCCACCATTGCTTCTGGCAAAGTAAACATGATCTTACATTTATCACTGTCAGCGTATTCCATGGCCAGACGTAATACCTTTTTAGCGCATTGAATATTCCCTTTGAAAGTGAACAGAAACAAAAATTCCAGATTACAAAATCTTCTGTTTCGAATGCAAAACGAAAATACAGCTTAACCCTGGATAATTTCAGCCTTAGTAGCCAGCAACTGGTCCTAAGTTACATTCTTTATCCTTGAAAATGTCCTGATGTGCATCTCCAACGGATTTTGGCTCAATTTGACCCAAAAAATAACCATTTCTCACAGACGGCCATGTTCTGTCTGAATAGTTAATTTCCTAACTTGAAAAATTGCTCCTGAGGGGGATATGACAAAAGAGCTGAGAAATGGCCTGTAATTGGCTGATGATGACATCAACCGGTGACAACAATTGGCCGAGTGAGAGTTTGGGTCTGCTCACCGACAAAACTAAAAAAAAAATTAAAAATAAACCAAAGGCAGAACATGACCCGCGCAGCCGTAGGCTTATGAGAATACATGTAAACTTGTGAACTATTTATTCATTTATATTTAAACTCAACGACAATACATAGGCTTAGTGAATGGTGCATAGAAAGGAGGGTGAGGCCACGAATCAAACTGAGCCGAACGCGTAGAATATCCATGACAACCCTGTGAGCGGCAGCCACCCACCTCGCACCAACACACTGACAAGTCAGTGGAAACACAAATACTTATCATGTACTTACATGTACCAAAGCAAGAGAGAGGGACGAGGCAGGAATAAAATCACAGTGCGAGCTATCCGACAGGATTAACAAAACGCAAATCACTTGACATCAAAATCTGGGGCCCCTGCACAAAACCCCCGGCCACCCCACACCAGAACCCTGGGAGATACTGCTGGCCAGCATTGTCTTGCATTTAACTTAGCCTAAATTATATTTAGCCACGTGAAAAATGAACTTCATCAGAATACATATAGATATGTAGCCTGCATTTCTAAATGTACTTACGAATTACTTCTCACATTAGAAAGTGAATTGAAATTTGACATTGTTATCCCAATTGGTTTGCCGTCTAACTGTACCACTCAGAACTAAACGAACATTGAATGTGCATTCTTAATGCGAAGGGTTAAACGCGTGCATATGTTTTGCTGCATTAGACTGCATTTGGACTTTTCATTATAACAGGTTGAGGTAAACGCATTAGTATGTATGAACTTGGTTATTGTTTGCTTCTTAAATTTGTTACTGTGTGAAAGGAAGTTAATGACCTTTCCTAAAGGTAACATTTGGTATGAACAATATTTGTTTTCAAAGAGCAGACAAATTCTACAGTCAAACTAAGTGAAGCGTTCCCCTCAAGATTGCATTAATGAACTGATTATTTGAAACTTGAACCCGCTAGTCGTTTCAATGATGCAATAATGAATTGATTATTCAAATATTGAACTCGCTTGTTCAATCTAAGAATACGGCTAACGGGTTCTGTTTTCAAAAAATCATTTCACTATTGCATTCTAGAAAAGACTAGTACGTTTCTAACCTACTTAAGTCGCAGCAGTGAATTGAATTTTCGAAAATGGAACCTATTAGACGTATTCTTGAATCGAGCGGGCGAGTTCAATATTCGAATAATCAATTCATTATTGCATTCTTGAAACGACTAGCGGGTTCAAGTTTCAAATAATCAGTTCATTAATGCAATCTTGAGGGGTATGCTTCATTTAGTTTGACTGTAATTCTTTCGTACTGGCTGAATATAGCGACGGTTACATTCCGGCCATTTTGTTTTATCTGTTAGGATTCACTACTGTGCTAAATACATACCAACCTCGTTCCCAGGGTCTCTCATCTTACCGCCCCCCTGAGGCGAGTGAGGAGAGACCCTGGCACATGCTGGTCACGTGCCGCTTTGACAATTGAGAACATCAGGGAGGGCTCCTCTGTAATCAGTCAATTTGTCACGTTGAGCTTTGTCAAATTCAAAGTATCGCGATGTGCTGCAACTGACATTGCCCGTGATGTTTAGCAGTACTTAGCCTTCAGGATGAAATTTCGAATATTCAGATTGTTGCAAAAAACATAACAATATTTCTAGAAAACTGTACAGCTTTCTCGAAGTAAAGCTACGGAAGTCTCTGAAGAAAGCTGGTTGGAAGATGATATAATATCCGTGATCAAGAAGCAACACACAGTGCCTTCAGTTCCAATCAAATATCCGGTCCCAGCGTCACAACATAGAATCAAAGTAAGCATTATTTTCACGCAACATCCTCGGAGGATCAATGCTAAAAACCTCAAAACATGTCTTGCAATAGAATGGCGAGCCTAAACAAAGTAGTCAAAGGCCCTGTTTGCACTACGCGAAATTTTGTTTGGTTTGCAAAAAAATCTGTCAACGCGAAGCCATTTCTAGTGCGAACGATTTTTTGCACCCACCAAAATTTTTGCAAGCGCTATGAAACTTCAAAGATTCCGTCGACTAGCTTTAGAGGCTGTAAAAATTTTGTCAGGCGAGAAATCCTTTGTTCCTTGACATCCATCCATCATTGGGTCGTCAAATTTTGCAGCATAATTATTTATGAAGCGAACGTGACCGTATGACTTCCCGCAAGTGTTCTCTCACTGAACATATTAGAGTATCAGTATCAGTTAAACCATCTAATGACTCTCTACCCATTCCCATATTTCTACGGAGCAAGATCTCAGGAAAATGGCACTGAACAGGTGCAGATGGATTTCAACCCAAGATTCTGCAGGGCGAGGAAATATCCAGTGCGGGTGAAAACGACAGCGATGGAGGCGTCTTCTCTGATGAATTAAAACCTCCAAAATGAATAACAGGCGAATCCTAGCAACCAAAACTATAATTAATTGTTGATATAGCAATAACAGGTTCTGTATGAAAAGCAAAAGGCAATAAAGTGCCATGAAAACATTTCGGGGAGCATTTTTTATTCCCAAATTCGACCGGAAACTTCATGTGAAACAGACACCGACACACATTTCAAGACATCTTGATGGTATTAAAATTGATCAAGTTATCTGTCACTAAAAAAATTTGGCATCATCATGTGCGAACAGGATTGCGAAAACAAAAAGTTGGTGATTACAAAATTTTCAATTTTTTTTGCAAACGCAAAACTCAAAATTCCGTCTTAGTGCGAACAGGGCAAAGTATAAGCACGGTATGGCATATTACAGAGGTGTCAAACTCTGAGAAACGACATGCAGTTAACCACATGCCAACCCAAGACTTCAAAAATATGCTATAACACAGTCAAACGACTCCACTATACTTATAATTTCCATTTTGCCTAACAGGGCAGATGTTTCCTTTTCTCAGAAACACCGCACGTGAAGCAACGAAAGGTCACTGAGAGTCTTTCAGAGAACGAAAATTAAAAGAGTACACAATTCTCACAAACTGTTGGAGTCACGTACACTGATTTATTGACACAATAAAAATTATTTTTTTCTCTTTGTAGCCTTCTTTCGGTCGAAGATAAATCCAGTTTTGATCTGAAAAGCACGGACGAAATGCAGACCGCAAAGAGTCGTTAGGGGACGGCCGAAGGCGCTGTGACACCAATAAATCTCTTCACCCTTTCGCTCCTCTCGAAGTAACTTTGCTTTCATTGATCCCCTGATTACTCTAAAACTGTGTTCATCGCTGTTCACAACTTACACCGTACGCAGTAGACCTGGTTTAATTCATTCCGAGGAAATGATCAGATGAGTCGAAGATCTTCCATACACAGCCTGCGGCCGTAGCGTGCAATTCTTCATTCGCTTTGTTGAGGAGATTTTTACAATATGTAACATGCTTAATTGAACCACACAACCTACAACAACTGTGATATTCCTTTATCAGATGATGGATGAGGTTTCGCTGGCATTTGCAGAATAAGAGCATTATATCACTCCTGGTTTATTTGGTGACAACCACATCCCACACTCCACTAGACCACCTTCCCTTCAATAAGTTAATTGTCATCTCCCAGATTCTTGGAGACACGTGACCAGCGTGTGCCAGGTCTCTCCTCGCTCGCCTCAGGGGGCGGTAAGATGAGAGACCCTGGGAACGAGGTTGAATACATACGACACTGAAATAAAGCTATTATTATACTATTACTATTATCATACTATTACTATTACTATTACTATTACTATTATTATAATATTATTATTATATTATTATATTATTATAACTCAAATGTTCTTTTTAGCCTTTCTTTTTAATCTTGTAATTTATTGTGATGTTTTAATAAAGTGTTTATTATATTATTATTATTATATTATTATTAGTTATTATTATCTATTATTTATTATTATTTTATTATTATTATATTATTATTATTTTTATTATTATTATTAGTAATAGTAATTGGACCGAGTGGAGTACAATTCAGGGAGTAATCGAGCGAGTAATTTCAAAATCGGACGAGCGCGAAGCGCGAGGCCGATTTGAAATTACGAGCACGATTAGTCCCTGAATTGTACGACACGAGGTCCAATTACTAATTAATCGTATCTATAACAAATTTCGGGAAAAATGTCTTCTGAGAACTTTTTTTGAGCGAAACATCTGTAGCGCTTTTCCTAAGTTCTGAAAACTGTAGAAAACTTTGCTAAGGAAGCCATTGAAGCGCGCGTAATTGGCGTGAAAATCACGTGGGTATCCAATTACAGGTGTCCGATTACGAAAAGTTCAAATCGGACAGCTGTAATTGGACACCCACGTGATCGGGCGCCGATTACGTGACAAATAGGTGCGCGGAGAACCAATCATGATCTAGATACGATTATTATTATTATTATTATTATTATTATTATTATTATTATTATTATTATTATTATTATTATTATTATTATTATTATTATTATTATTATTATTATTATTATTATTATTATTATTATTATTATTATTATATTATTATTATTATTATTATTATTATTATTATTATTATTATTATTATTATTATTATTATTATTATTATTATTATTTTATTATTATTATTATTATTATTATTATTATTATTATTATTATTATTATTATTATTATTATTATTATTATTATTATTATTATTATTATTGCCCCCGCAGGGTTTTGGCCCAGAGGCCAAAACCCGAGGAGGCATTATAGTCTCCCCTGCATATACATATAAAGAATGTGTGAAATATTGGTGTAGTATACAAATCAATCCCAATTTGATTAAACTAGGCACGCACGGTGGTCCCGGTCAATTTTCCAGTCAACTCGCAAGGCAATGCTACATGGGTAATTCTTGCTAACACATGGGTAATTCTTGCTAACACATGGGTAATTCTTGCTAACACATGGGTAATTCTTGCGAACACGAGGAGGAGATTTCATCAGTTTTATTTCCTGCACGAGGAGGAGAGGATCTTGCCAAAATATATTTTAGGGCTGGTATCTGTCATCACAGTGATTTCTTAATATCTTGAATTCAAAGGTTATTCAGTAGTACCAGATTGAACTGTTTGGTACAGAAGTTGATTTGTCGGACACGAATCAGCAACGGGGTCGACAGACTCAACCCAAACACCACATGTATAAAGATCACGTTTATTTGGATCGCTTATTTTTATTGAGTAATCTTACGTGGCGTAGAGCACATGTGACGGCTGGGCAGGGATTCAAATGTATAAGTAAATGTTTTGCGGCGTTTTCATTAAGGACAAAAAGCATGACTCTAATATTGCATATATGTCGACTATAACGCGATACTTCTGTTTACATCTCGGAAAATAAATCTCGCCTTCTGTTCTGCTTTCGAGATACGTTTGCTTGTAGAGTCCTCGTATATCAAGACAAATAATTCGTTTCAGTATCAAACTAGAACAACAGAGTGGTTTGATTTTTTTTCCAGAATGCACTTCGTGAGAGTATTATGTAAAGAGTATCATGTGATAGAATGAGTTCACACAGAATGTTGATTCTTTTGATCATATTTATGATAAGATGCCTAAGTTACTTGAACAGCACGAGTGATATAGTTTACAAAAAAGTATAAAATTTCAGTTCATACAATAAATAATAGTTTCCTTTAATGCAGTGGATTTTTTATAAGAATTTTATACCCTTGATGGATAAAATAGAAGTGGGGGCAGATTTAGTGGGAACTATTACTAGTTATTATTATTATTTAACTTACGAATAAAATGATTTGCATTTTGAAAAATCTTCAGATAAAGATAACAGGCTTTCAGATGGCGCCGTGAAAAAAAAACAACAGACAACATTGTGAGATTTATATTTTTTCAAGATCTTAAAAGATCATTATCAAGTCTAAACACCTGGCAGCCAGGAAGTGCTTTCAAAAACCTAGATACCTAGCAATCTGATAGAATTTCAACACAAAACCTAATTCAATTCTTCTTAGAATAGTAGATCTTTGTTTAGAAATGTCAAGCAATTTTAAGTATTATCTACATGTAAATGCCTGGTGGCCAGGTGAAGTTTTAAATGGACTAAATGAGCAGCAGTCTGAAATTTTCATAGACTTTCCGCTGAAAGATTCTTTCAAACTTTTTGATGGCCTTTGATGTTTTTTTTTTTTAATGTTCGTTTGCAAGATGGTGAAATATTCAACCTTGGGCATACTATAAAATCGGCACGTGCTTGACGCTTGGAAAAATTTATGCGTACATAGGCAGTTAGAGATATTTATCGAACTGCAACAAAGAGCTTCGTTCAAACCTAATAAGAAGATTTGATGCTTCTTTAGAATTGCTGAGAAATTGTAGACTTGTAGTAGACAAATTCTCCAAGGTTGTTCATAAAATGTAGTGAGAGTATTTGATGTTTGTTCAGAAATGCAAAGCGATTGTAAGCAATATTTTGGATTTGCATTTGTACATGTATGTTATTTGGCACTGGCCCCAAATTAGCACTTTCTACTTCTTTTTCTATACACATGTAGCTATTGATGGGAAAACAGGCTATGTGTATGGTACTGCTTACCAAAGCCGTTACACAGCTCTAGTGCACCGCACCGGTTCACTAGTGCACTGGTGCACTGGTACACCGTAACAGTGAACAGTAGTATAAAGTATAAAGTCGATTTCGAATAAGTAGTTCTTTACATACTCAAAGTGGATTACACAGCGTTACGTTTCCAAAGCCGCGGCACACGTTTCTATGATGAAGTTCAACTTACTCCCAGAAAATGTGATTTTGCACATTTTTAGCTTTATGTCCTTTAAGTTTCTTCTAAGAACTATTTTTTGTGTTTGCAAATTGTGGCATAAGATTTGTGACGATCCAACAATTGTGAGAAAGGCTTCTGCCAAAGAGTTTTACTCAGTGCGTTTGAGCAAAATCACACCCACCAGCAGCTGCAGAATATCGTCAAAAGAGTTATTTGGGTCCGTTCAGCAGACGTTAAATTGTTCGACTTGGCGAAAACTGCCATATCCTGGGAGTAAGTTGATAGCAAGAAAACGAAAAGTGACTGGAAAAATTGACGGATTCTGAACATCGCCAAGCTTGTTAGCGCTGAGTTCCAAGTCACAAAGGCTTTCACAAACCTCCTTGAACTTAATGTTTGCGAATCCAAACTTAACGACAATCATCTCATGGAAGTTTCCAAAATGTGTAATAGGCTCAGAATACTAAACGTTTCTGGATGCGATATGACCAATTTCGGTATTGAGAATACTGCAAAATGTTGACAGAGCGATCGATTAGCCGCATTATTGAAAACTGGGAAACTATATCTTTACGTGTCAAAGGCTTAAATCTTTCAGTGGTCCAGTTTCAGGAACTTTACGGCAATGATATGGAAGCTGAAATCATATTTCTATGTGGTTTATGGACTGAACAAGAATGAAAGTGCAGGTACTGTCGCGAAACTCTATTCCTGACATGGACAGACGTCACAGGAATTGATTCTCTTTCAACGCTGATCATGTGATCTGTTCAAAATGTTGATTTAGAGTTGAGTGGCTTGTGTTCAAAAAATGTAGACAAACTGATTGCTATACCAGAGACTTGAACTGCCCATAGAACTCAGAGATTTTGGCAAAACCATGAGACTGCTCCTCGTTCTCCGTTACTCACGATTTGTACTTTGGGAGCTGTAATCCAATTTAAATCACAAACGTTTTCGAAGGGCGGAGATCAACCGGAAGTGAAACGTTGTATTAAACCTTGGAATAATAATATAAAATTCATATAGTGATATATCTTTATGGAGCGACTTTCCATAAAATGATCAAGTGTGCTTACGAAACTCGGAATACACTACGAGCAGTGTCTCCTTTGCTCAAAAACCCGTGGTGAAGGGCACAAAACAAATGAGAGTGCAAGCGAGATGTGAGCACCAAAAAAATTATATGATTGCGTGATTCGTTTACTAAATGTTTCACTCTGTTTACTCTTGTTGATATGTTAAAATTCAAATTATCCCAAGCAATAAACTTAAGAGTAGCAGTTGACAGGATGGAGTCAAGAATTATTTTTAGTTTGCTTGATTTTGGAGTTGTCGAAGTTTCTAGAATTAATCGGAAAGCGACTTCAGTTTGAGCATTTGGTTCGAGTTATTAGGTTTGCCTAACAACTGCTCAATGCCCGAAGAGTTGCAAACTTTTCCTTTTTTAATTTTGTGGTCACATCAGTTTTACTAGCTGTTATAGCATTGCAGTGCAAACCTAGTAACTTGAACCAAATGCTCAAAAAAGTCCGAGGCTTCACAGACTAAACTAAGTAGTAATCATAGATTAAAGAGTACGTTCGAATATTTTGGTAACAGCAGAAGTTAGCAGATGTAGTTTACGGCCGAGAGTCGATTGGTGCTTGGGCGAACGCTGGGTTTATTGTGAGCTCACACACGGAAAGGACACTCGACTGCTCTACAATCAACTGAATCTACTTTATTGCTTTAATGAAGGTTCTTATATACATAATAGGGGGCAGCTAACTTATACGTGTTACAAAATACACAGATGGTAATATGAGTTTCCTTTGGCACAAAACCACAATTTCACAGACATGGGTGAACATTTACGTAAATCCTGCAGAACTAGGAACTAATCAGAGCAGAATCCCGTGCTTATCTTGTTGTTGGAAGGAACTAGTGCTCCTAACACAGAAAGCACGAACTAGTTTTCTGTATTCGATGCGACACGTAGTACAGATATTCTGCACGAATACTTTCACTTTCACAACAAAGGTTTATACATGGATCATATTTCTGGCTGTAATTATGTAATCAAAGCTTATCCCATAATGTCACGCTTTGTCACGCTATTATGAAGACTCGACGAGGGACAAGACGTCATTCACCCCCTGAAGTATTCTTCGCCAGGATCACCAGATGCGATGGCCACAATGGCGCTCTTTGTCAAAAGGTCGGTGATGGAACTGAGGTTCTCGATTGTTTCTGATCTTGTTGCTCTGTTTTTTTTGTTTTTTTTTTTATTTTAAACAACCGTTTTATTTTCTACAACAAAGGAGAAAACTACTGAAAATAATAGATACTTAACCTAATTACAATACTATACTTTACTCT
>JAHPZR010034912.1:0-10987 GCA_019787425.1 Platygyra sinensis
GAGCGGGGTCTTTTCCACAATTTTTTCGCGATAAAAAGAGTGGTGCACTAAAAGTACTATGGAAAGACAATGTATCAACTAATTATGTCGCCGATTGAAGCTTATATAAGGGAGGATACAATTTATCATCTCTTGGTTTAGCAACAGTAAGTTCAAGAGTACTGACCATAGGCGTACGGGCACCCTCGGACTTGGGGGGGCGGTGACCTTATTGCCCGAAAAATTACAAAATGCCCGAAAGTGTCAGTTGTATATACGTACTCAAATCGCAGTAAAAACAAAAACGTTCCCAATTCTTACGTCTAATGAAACTGTTATCATTACGGAAACACAGCCGAATTCCGATTTTTTGGAACATCCAAGGGAACTGCTGAAAATTGCTTTTAAAAATCGGACAGTTCGTGAAATTATGGCGTTTGACTGAGGAGAGGGAAACGACTATTGGTTTGAGTTATCGGGAGGATCGAAAAAATGAGGGTTAGAGAAATCAGGATTCCACTGTAGTTATTTTGAAACATTGCATACTCCTAGCCTATGGCTTCATTCGACAGCCTGGTAAAATCAGAAACTTTTAAAAGAAACAGTTAATTGTTCCTCGTGCGAGAAGTTCAGGAAAATTTTAAACCGGCACTTTGCGGAGCCATTCAAAAGGGCTCTTTTCAGAGCCACCACAAAGACATAAGTCTTGGCAGGAGCCCATCTTGGTCCTCCTTTGCTTTCATCCTTTTGTCACTAATGGAAATAACATCATGGATTCCCACGGTACACATTTAATTGGCATATGGCTTTTCCAAAACAGAATACCTGCAATTGTGGATCCTTAGATCATTTGACCTTAACTCCGATTTGACAAGACAAACGCTAGTGAAAGTAACCTACAAGCCAGGCCTTGAGTACCTTTTAGAATGCTTTCTCCCGAGTACTTTTGCCCGAATCATCAGCGTTTTGCCCGAAAAATCTCAAAATTTTCTGCGACTGGGGGGGCTGCAGCCCCCCCCCCCCCCCCCCCCGCCCCCCCGGCTCGTACGCCTATGGTACTGACAGATGTTAAAATGTGTTCAGCTTTCGTTAACAACAAATGACGTGTGTAGGCAGGAAGTTAGTTTTTCTAAGAACTCTTGAACGTTCGAACCCTGTCTGCCGAGACAGGTGTGCACAAAAAAGGAAATTCATTCTGTGCGTGCCGAAACTGCAGATTGCACTGTACCCATTCAACGAAGAATAAAGTTCAACGTTTTGCACCTAAACATTTCAACCTTGTTCCCAGTTTTCCAGGGTATGAGATTGCTCAACGTTTAATTTTTCTTTAATGCTTTTTGATTTCCGTCTTTTTTGGTTTGGCTTTCTTCATAATTGCCATCGTAAAAAACAAACCCATTACAAAGTATCATTACACTTGCATCCGGTGCTGCATGCATTACATTGTGTTACATCCGGTCAGCAGTCGTGCTTCTCAGACTTCCGGCCTACTCGTTCAGTTTTTTCACCATTCTTGGCTTATCGGCCATCGCAATATCTGACTCGATTTTAACCATTGACGTTACTTTGGATCGTTCAAAAGCATACATTTTGCTTTGTACATTGATCTCGACATATCTACTTCACTTCCTGGTTGGATATATTGATGAATTTAGATGCTCGACTGCAGAAGTCGCAAGTATTACGACCATGTTTTGAACTTGTCATCTATTCTTTGTCAAGTGTAGGCGGGCTACTTGTATCATCATCTGTGGTCTGAAACACGGCAAACTGGATATTCGATTGGAGTTAACCGTCAGATTAGAGTCTGCGCTAGATTTGCTCAGAAAATGGAGCGAGCGAAGGAGAGACACTGGAGCAACACGCGACGAAAGTATCCTGAAGAAATTCCCAAAAACCTTTAAGGTAGCTTTTGTATCAATTCATATTTCATCAAATTCGTTGGCGAAAACCTTATTAACTAAATGGAGGAACAATCAAGATGATAAAAGATACTTTTGAAGCTGATTTTCTCTCTCTAAAGCCTGTTTGAACCAAATACTAGAGCCCTCAAAATTTCCAATTTTGGAATTTTTTGCAATTTCCCCCAAGTGTCTCCACCAACCATTGCCAGAATATAATTTTCCCCAAATAGATTTTATGATTTTTAGAAACTTCAATATCTATTTAAGCTTTGCTGCTAATCTGGTTCATGTGGAAAGAGTACTTTCAGAGAAATTATGAATATGGTTGTGTTGTTGTTTTTCCCGCTTGTCAAAATGGCTGACAGGGGACATAGTAAAACGAGCATTTTCATTCTTGTCTATGAACCCAAAATATTTAACGGCCAATTTTATAAACTGGGAGAGTGGCTCTACCATCTGTATGAATTTCATTTGAATTGGCTCACGTGCACCGAGAAACAGACTCGTTCACTTTTTGCTTCTTGAGAGTGAATTTTTTAGTCAAAACATAGACTTCTGGCTGACGCGATCAAGTGTGGTTACCATGGCAACGATGCATCTGCCAATCCAAATATGGTTGTTTTTGCTTATCCCCCAGGTAACCTACCTCCATACAAAAATTGAAGGGGGGTTAATTTTTTCACTTCCAACTTTGCTTCACTTTCTCGGAGAATTGCTCTTAACTTTTCCCCATATGCAGTCGCCAACACAATAAGTACGTCTTGATTTTCTACTCCCACTTTAGTTTGAATTGAACCTGTAGACTGGAACTTTATTAAAACATTAGTTATACGCGCACGTACTCAACTCTTCCTCTGACTCCAAATGTAGACGACTTTTTGTTGTGAGAACGTGCGGTAAATTACCGACTCCACTGGGATCTAATCGCTCCCAATCAAGCATAACAGGTTAACATCGCACCTTTGCCTCTTTTCAACCAATGGTGTTTCTCTTCGCTTCAGGCGAAGCAGAAATGAAAAAAATTACAGAGATCAAGTCAGACTCTCTTTCTTGGTACCTCTTCACCAGACTCTTTCCCGCCAGATCGCTCTTGCTCTTCGCCGCTCGCACTCGTGGTGGCCTACTTGCAGGCTATTTTCCACCACAAGACTGCGCTTTGCTGCATGTCGATTTTTTACATTAAGACGAAATAACCGCGTTTAGATCAAACTCAGGCGATGCGTTTCTGAAATTCTTTTTCCAAAATCCTTTTGAAGCGGGAAACCAACTTAATGCAGGCGTGGTCAGCCAATCAGCATCAAGTAATAATGCCCTCCTGACTACCAAAAGTGCCCTCAGCATTCAATAAAAATAAGAATTCGCTTATTTAATCAGCATTCAGTAATTTTGTCCCGTATGTGATAAAAACTCAACATTGATCAGGAAAAGCCTATATTCGCGTTCGATTTGAATCTGCATCATATTGTGTCTATCACCTCCATAACATCGAAAACATTGACTTTAAATATAGAAAATTCGCTTTATATTGATCATGAAAAGAGTTTGCTTCCAGATCGTTCTCTCATTGAATAATGGTTACGTAGTTTGTACCCGCGAAAAAGGAAAGCTGCATATCACAGGCCCCGTTCTTGTGTACTAAAACCATGTCTCAAATAAGCGATTCTTATTTTTATTAATTTCTCTAAGTAACTGTCAGGGTTGCAACAGGGAATGATCAGGGAAAAAAAGAAATTTGTCCAGACAAGAAAGTTGAGGCATTTTGAAACGAATTATGTATATTATAACAGACTGGAATCGAGTGACGTTGTACGTAGTTTGCACAAAATATATAATGATGTGCCACAGTGTCTACATTCCATTGTTTGTAAGACAACTGAGCGATGTGGAGGAAATTCGAGTATGTTTCTTTACTCCTTTTGGATTCTGTGAAATAACAGATGCCTCAATGCTAATTTGAGTTAATAACGCTGTTCAAGCGGGCCGAAGGCCTACTCCCCACACCACCCATACCCGCCCAGTTGGAAACCATTTTCACTGCTTTTCACCTTTCAAATTATATTTCCAGTATTTCTTCTGCCTCACGCCAGCACTTACGTTTACATTGAAGCTTCTATGTAAGTCAGTAAAATCTTGTATCACAGCACGTAAGAAACCTATTCATTATTTAAAAAAATATATAATGAGATAAAAGGCAATAAAAAATAAATCAATGGCGATTGACTAGGACAATAGCTGTAGAACTTCATAGAGAGGTCCTTTCGATACAATAAATTCAGGCGCTCTTTAATTAACCTCGGTACAAAGCTTACCACAGTGTAAAGCGATAGTGGTAGCCATTGTTAAAATCAGTCGACGATCCAAGATGGAGACAGAAAGTAAAAAAGTGCGCACCCAGATTAGAAAAACCACTCGAAATACGAACCTTGGGACCCTAATTGGAAAAGCACCCTGCGTACAAAAGTGGAGCCTTATGAAATTATATAATTTTATAATGTCAACTGTAAGTTGTTCATAAATAATTAAAATTTATCTCTATGTTACACTGTTGTCACCAAACTTGTCAAGTGAACAGGGGATCTTAACCTCTTGTTTAGCAACACAGCTAGTGAATGTAAAATTTTGACGTCATAGTTTATTACGTCATGCCGTTCTCTTGTTGATACTGTTTTTAGGGGACATCAACAAAATCTTGAAAATAGATCTGACATCATGGCTTAAAATTTTAAGATAAAATTTAAACAACCAAAACCACAATCTGAGGCAAAATGCAGAACCCCTCAGCTTTTGGTCGCTGCTCCCTCTAAATCAGAATTGCGTCTCTTTGGCTCCAGCTCATATGGAGTCCCTTGAATATGATTCCTTGGCCAGTGTTTGAAAGGAGTTGTATTTTTATATTCTTTGTCCGCCAGTCCTTTAATAGTATTTCTTATTTCTTCCTCTATCTCTTCCTCGTTCAAGGGATCCATGGGCCTATAAATTAAATGAGACAGACATCTCACAATATGATACAATGTTTGGGTCAAATTTAGAGAAATGGTAGCTAACTCACACCGACTGTAAAGAGAGCCCCTGTGGAGTTTGAATGTATATTGTGCCATATAAAGAATTGACGGAAGATGTTAAGGCGAATGTATCAAGAAACCGATATAAGCTAAGTTTGCCTTACTTACACAGTTTGAACGCCAGCGGCTTCTAAGATTGACAGAGCCCTTGCAGTCATATTGGTTGGCGATATGAAATAGAGACGTTCAACCTGTGCCTGAAATAAAGAAGGGTAAAAACAAAAATAAACAAGCTTGAAACAAACTTGGGTTACACCGTAAAACGAGGATTAGCGATCAGTTATATTATTCAGGACGATTTTCGTCGAGAAGCAAGGTTGACTGTGATGAACACAGAAAAAAACCGTCGACGTTTAGATCTTTCTCATGTACTGTCGAACTCTCTTAGCAATTGGAACTATTCGAGTGAAGCCCTGTTTGAAGTGTCACTTGACTGTAGTTTAGAAAGCAATTCTTTGTTGTTTAGTTCTTGAGGGACCTATATTTTCTACTAGATTTCGAAACGTTATAAACTCGCCGAGTGCTCTTGTAATGTCTTTGTGAGAGACAAGCATCAATACCAACACGTGGTATTGAGGCTTGTCTCTCACAAAGACATTACAAGAGCACTCGGCGAGTTTATAACGTTTCGAAATCTAGTAGAAAATATAGGTCCCTCAAGAACTAAACAACAAAGAATTGCTTTCTAAACTACAGTCAAGTGACACTTCAAACAGGGCTTCACTCGAATAGTTCCAATTGCTAAGAGAGTTCGACAGTACATGAGAAAGATCTAAACGTCGACGGTTTTTTTCTGTGTTCATCACAGTCAACCTTGCTTCTCGACGAAAATCGTCCTGAATAATATAACTGATCGCTAATCCTCGTTTTACGGTGTAACCCAAGTTTGTTTCAAGCTTGTTTATTTTTGTTTTTACCCTTCTTTATTTCAGGCACAGGTTGAACGTCTCTATTTCATATCGCCAACCAATATGACTGCAAGGGCTCTGTCAATCTTAGAAGCCGCTGGCGTTCAAACTGTGTAAGTAAGGCAAACTTAGCTTATATCGGTTTCTTGATACATTCGCCTTAACATCTTCCGTCAATTCTTTATATGGCACAATATACATTCAAACTCCACAGGGGCTCTCTTTACAGTCGGTGTGAGTTAGCTACCATTTCTCTAAATTTGACCCAAACATTGTATCATATTGTGAGATGTCTGTCTCATTTAATTTATAGGCCCATGGATCCCTTGAACGAGGAAGAGATAGAGGAAGAAATAAGAAATACTATTAAAGGACTGGCGGACAAAGAATATAAAAATACAACTCCTTTCAAACACTGGCCAAGGAATCATATTCAAGGGACTCCATATGAGCTGGAGCCAAAGAGACGCAATTCTGATTTAGAGGGAGCAGCGACCAAAAGCTGAGGGGTTCTGCATTTTGCCTCAGATTGTGGTTTTGGTTGTTTAAATTTTATCTTAAAATTTTAAGCCATGATGTCAGATCTATTTTCAAGATTTTGTTGATGTCCCCTAAAAACAGTATCAACAAGAGAACGGCATGACGTAATAAACTATGACGTCAAAATTTTACATTCACTAGCTGTGTTGCTAAACAAGAGGTTAAGATCCCCTGTTCACTTGACAAGTTTGGTGACAACAGTGTAACATAGAGATAAATTTTAATTATTTATGAACAACTTACAGTTGACATTATAAAATTATATAATTTCATAAGGCTCCACTTTTGTACGCAGGGTGCTTTTCCAATTAGGGTCCCAAGGTTCGTATTCGAGTGGTTTTCTAATCTGGGTGCGCACTTTTTTACTTTCTGTCTCCATCTTGGATCGTCGACTGATTTTAACAATGCTACCACTATCGCTTTACACTGTGGTAAGCTTTGTACCGAGGTTAATTAAAGAGCGCCTGAATTTATTGTATCGAAAGGACCTCTCTATGAAGTTCTACAGCTATTGTCCTAGTCAATCGCCATTGATTTATTTTTTATTGCCTTTTATCTCATTATATATTTTTTTAAATAATGAATAGGTTTCTTACGTGCGGTGTGATACAGATTTTACTGACTTACTAGAAGCTTCAATGTAAACGTAAGTGCTGGTGTGAGGCAGGAGAAATACTGGAAATATAATTTGAAAGGTGAAAAGCAGTGAAAATGGTTTCCAACTGGGCGGGTATGGGTGGGTGTGGGGAGTAGGCTTCGGCCCGCTTGGAACAGCGTTATTAACTCAAATTAGCATTGAGGCATCTGTTAATTTCACAGAATCCAAAAGGAGTAAAGAAACATACTCGAATTTCCTCCACATCGCTCAGTTGCCGTACAAACAATGGAATGTAGACACTGTGGCACATCATTATATTTTGTGCAAACTACAACGTCACTCGATTCCAGTCTGTTATAATATACATAATTCGTTTCAAAAATGCCTCAACTTTTCCTTGTCCTGGACAAATTTCTTTTTTTCCTGATCATTCCCTGTTGCAACCCTGACAGTTACTTAGAGAATTAATAAAAATAAGAATCGCTTATTTGAGACATGGTTTTAGTACACAAGAACTGGGCCTGTGATATGCAGCTTTCCTTTTTCGCGGGTACAAACTACGTAACCACTTATTCAATGAGAGAACGATCTGGAGCAAACTCTTTTCATGATCAATATAAGCGAATTTCTATTTAAAGTCAATGTTTTCGATGTTATGGAGGTGATAGACACAATATGATGCAGATTCAAATCGAACGCGAATATAGGCTTTTCCTGATCAATGTTGAGTTTTTATCACATACGGGACAAAATTACTGAATGCTGATTCAAATAAGCGAATTCTTATTTTTATTGAATGCTGAGGGCACTTTTGGTAGTCAGGAGGGCATTATTACTTGATGCTGATTGGCTTGACCACGCCTGCATTAAGTTGGTTTCCGCTTCAAAAGGATTTTGTAAAAAGAATTTCAGAAACGCATCGCCTGAGTTTGATCTAAACGCGGTTATTTCGTCTTAAGTAAAAAATCGACATGCAGCAAAGCGCAGTCTTGTGGTGGAAAATAGCCTGCAAGTAGGCCACCCACGAGTGCGAGCGGCGAAGGAGCAAAGCGATCTGGCGGGAAAGAGTCTGGTGAAGAGGTACCAAGAAAGAGAGTCTGACTTGATCTCTGTAATTTTTTTCATTTCTGCTTCGGCCTGAGCGAGAGAAACACCATTGGTTGAAAAGAGGCAAAGGTGCGATGTTAACCTGTTATGCTTGATTGGGAGCGATTAGATCACAGTGGAGTCGGTAATTTACCGCACGTTCTCACAACAAAAAGTCGTCTACATTTGGAGTCAGAGGAAGAGTTGAGTACGTGCGCGTTATAACTAATGTTTTAATAAAGTTCCAGTCTACAGGTTCAATTCAAACTAAAGTGGGAGTAGAAAATCAAGACGTACTTATTGTGTTGGCGACTGCATATGGGAAAGTTAAGAGCAATTCTCCGAGAAAGTGAAGCAAGTTGGAAGTGAAAAAATTTAACCCCCCTTCAATTTTTGTATGGAGGTAGGTTACCTTTGGGGATAAACAAAAACAACCATATTTGGATCGGCAGATGCATCGTTGCCATGGTAACCACACTTGATCGCGTCGGCCAGAAGTCTATGTTTTGACCAAAAAATTCACTCTCAAGAAGTAGAAGTGAACGAGTCTGGTTCTCGGGTGCACGTGAGCCAATTCAAATGAGATTCATACAGATGGCAGAGCCACTGTCCCAGTTTATAAAATTGGCCGTTAAAATATTTTGGGTTTTATAGACAAGAAGAAATTGCTCGTTTTACTATGTCCCCTGTCAGCCATTTTGACAAGCGGGAAAAACAAGCCCAACCATATTCGTAATTTCTCTGAAAGTACTCTTTCCACATGAACCAAATTAGCAGCAGAGCTTAAATAGATATTGAAGTTTCTAAAAATCATAAAATCTATTTGGGGAAAATTATATTCTGGCAATGGTTGGTGGAGACACTTGGGGAAAATTGCAAAAAAAATTCCAAAATTGGCAAATTTGAGGGCTCTACTATTTGGTTCAAACAGGCTTTAGAGAGAGAAAATCAGCTTCAAAAGTATATTTTATCATCTTGATTGTTACCTCCATTTAGTTAATATGGTTTTCGCCAACGAATTTGAGGAAATATGAATTGATACAAAAGCTACCTTGAAGGTTTTTGGGAATTTCTTCAGGATGCTTTCGTCGCGTGGTTGCTCCAGTGTCTCTCCTTCGCTCGCTCCATTTTCTTGAGCAAATCTAGCGCAGACTCTAATCTAACGGTTACTCCAATCGAATATCCAGTTTGCCGTGTTTCAGACCACAGATGATGATACAAGTAGCCCGCCTACACTTGACAAAGAATAGTTGACAAGTTCAAAACATGGTCGTAATACTTGCGATTTCTGCCGTCGAGCATCTAAATTCATCAATATTATCCAACCAGGAAGTGAAATAGATGTGTCGAGATCAATATACAAAGCAAATGTATGCTTTTGAACGATCCAAAGCAACGTCAATGGCTAAAATCGAGTCAGATATTGCGATGGCCGATAAGCCAAGAATGGTGAATAAACTGAACGAGTAGGCCGGAAGTCTGAGAAGCACGATTGCTGACCGGATGTAACACAATGTAATGGAATGCAACACCGGATGCAAGTGTAATGATACTCTTGTAATGGATTTGTTTTTACGATGGCAATTATGAAGAAAGCCAAACCAGAAAAAGACGAAAATCAAATGCATTAAAGAAAAATTAAACGTTGAGCAATCTCATACCTTGGGAAACTGGGAACAAGGAAATGTTAGGTGCAAAACGTTGATCTTTATTTTTCGTTGAATGGGTACAAGTGCAATCTGCAGTTTCGGCACGCACAGAATGAATTTCCTTTTTTTGTGCCACACCTGTCTCGGCAGACAGGGTTCGAACGTTCAAGAGTTCTTAGAAAAACTAACTTCCTGCCTACACACGTCATTTGTTGTTAACGAAGCCTGAACACATTTTAAACATCTGTCAGTACCATAGGCGTACGAGCCGGGGGGGCGGGGGGGGGGGGGGGCTGCAGCCCCCCCAGTCGCAGAAAATTTTGAGATTTTTCGGGCAAAACGCTGATGATTCGGGCAAAAGTACTCGGGAGAAAGCATTCTAAAAGGTACTCAAGGCCTGGCTTGTAGGTTACTTTCACTAGCGTTTGTCTTGTCAAATCGGAGTTAAGGTCAAATGATCTAAGGATCCACAATTGCAGGTATTCTGTTTTGGAAAAGCCATATGCCAATTAAATGTGTACCGTGGGAATCCATGATGTTATTTCCATTAGTGACAAAAGGATGAAAGCAAAGGAGGACCAAGATGGGCTCCTGCCAAGACTTATGTCTTTGTGGTGGCTCTGAAAAGAGCCCTTTTGAATGGCTCCGCAAAGTGCCGGTTTAAAATTTTCCTGAACTTCTCGCACGAGGAACAATTAACTGTTTCTTTTAAAAGTTTCTGATTTTACCAGGCTGTCGAATGAAGTCATAGGCTAGGAGTATGCAATGTTTCAAAATAACTACAGTGGAATCCTGATTTCTCTAACCCTCATTTTTTCGATCCTCCCGATAACTCAAACCAATAGTCGTTTCCCTCTCCTCAGTCAAACGCCATAATTTCACGAACTGTCCGATTTTTAAAAGCAATTTTCAGCAGTTCCCTTGGATGTTCCAAAAAATCGGAATTCGGCTGTGTTTCCGTAATGATAACAGTTTCATTAGACGTAAGAATTGAGAACGTTTTGTTTTTACTGCGATTTGAGTACGTATATACAACTGACACTTTCGGGCATTTTGTAATTTTTCGGGCAATAAGGTCACCGCCCCCCCAAGTCCGAGGGTGCCCGTACGCCTATGGTCAGTACTCTTGAACTTACTGTTGCTAAACCAAGAGATGATAAATTGTATCCTCCCTTATATAAGCTTCAATCGGCGACATAATTAGTTGATACATTGTCTTTCCATAGTACTTTTAGTGCACCACTCTTTTTATCGCGAAAAA
>JAHPZR010034917.1:0-5000 GCA_019787425.1 Platygyra sinensis
GGAAAATAGATCGCCTCCATTTTTTCTACACAAGTCAAACAACATATGCAATGAACGAAAATGCCCTTTATTTCGATAGATTCGCTTTTTTAATTTTTTGAGGAATTTTTTTTGTAGGCACCCCGAAAACCACAAAAACCGGAAATTGAAACCCCAATAATTGGGGGTTACGCTATGCTTGCTCAAACTTTGCACATTCAATGAAACAACCTAATTCTTTCAGAATTACTGCATAATTCTTTCTTCTTTCCACACAACTAAAAACTATCTGCTTATCTTAAACGCAAGCAAAGTTATGACGTCTTAACGTGATCCGCTTAAAGATGTCTTTGCCATCTTTGCTGACATAGCCCCCAAACAAACAGATTTTTTTCAAAAGTGGGACCTCTTCATGAATGATGACTGTTATCAGCGTAATGTACTAAGCCTAAGCGACAATTGTCTGTATTAAAAGTTGTGGGCACTCATAATTTTGATACGCAAAAAATTCAACAAAGTAGCGGAAATTTCAACAATTTGTGTGGAAATGACGTATCTCATCCGTTGACTAAAATGCAGTTTTGAGTTTCTCAGCGAACTTTTTGACATCTCCTGATTAGATTTATTGAGTTTTAACGCTTGGAGAACTACATGAGACTTGTTTTACGGGAAATCTCTCAAGCCTTGCTTTGAATTCTACTGCGGTACTGACCACTACTGATCCGGCGTCACCGGCCGTTCTGTCACGCATCACGCATTCTTAGTTGAAGCAGGGGTTGATTTAAAATCTCGTATTCCCAGAGAAATGGGCAGCCTTGTTAGATTATATTATACGTTTTCAACACCTTGTCTTTTCATTACATGTATCTTGGTTCTTATAAGCGTGCTCTAATTTTGGTTGTGATATAGCTAAGGCCGGTAGTGTAAACACTTGCGGTCAATGTCAACACCATTTGTTCACTACTCACATTTGACATTTCTTTAGTGAGTTTCTTTTCATGAATTTCAATTACTAATAAATTAGTTGAGCCTATTGAGGTATTTTAGTGCAAGGCGATATGATATTTCTTAGTGCAAGGACGCTTTTAAACTGATCTGTTTGGCGAAGGGAGAGGGGAAAAAAGTGAAAACCACAACTGAGAAAGTTCCCGGAAGTATGTTCACCAGAAAGCGAGAGATCTAAAACATTTCCCGCGATTACATGCCGAATTACAATGTTTATCTGCACGAAAAGATGATGGTGCTAAAATCGCAAAATCGTACCTAACTTTACATGAAATTGCTTCATAACCTGGCTGTTGGCACGATTGCAATCAAATCAAATTAACTTAAGGGGGGATTCTACCTGATTAGGAGTGAAATTTGAAGTAGTTTTAAAAAGGAATTGTTAAGATTAAAATGGGTTGGGAACACTACCAGACAGTTGACCCCCTCAAAAAAGAGCGCCGGGTTGGTAGGGGACTGTTTGGTGTCCGCCGGTCTATTAATTCTTCACTTTAAATTTCCATTTTCCAAATCCATCGAATCTTCAACATTTGATATTTTCCTCAATTTAATCTATCTTTGAAGAAAAAATATCCCTTTCACGAAATGCCCAAAAATCCCCCAAAATTTACTAAACCCGCAAAACATTGGTAAATGTTCTAAGTGGAGGGATTTGGCGTTGCTTGAAATGTGAACGAGATATTGGCACAAAGGCCATGTTGAGCGAAGTCAAAAGAGCCTTTAGGTAAAATCTCGCAATAATAGTTTTCGAAAGGGACGGACCATTAGAAATGTGATGAGGTGGGAGTATGGGGAGAAAAAATATTCATGCCAGGGAGGATGACTGAAAAAAATGCGCAAAGACGAAGTGAAAAAAAAAAATTCCAGCAGAGTAATGAATTACAATGTCGGGCTCACACACTGTACCCACCTGACTCATGTAGTTTAAGGCCTGGGTCAAAGGCTTTTACTGGTGAAAATAATCTATTAATTATATTTCTAAAAGTATAAATGGCAATGGAACCAGATTTAGCACACAGTAAGATTTTAACATCCTGAAAATTTCAAAGTAGAATTGGTACTTCTGACAGGTCACGTGACATGTCACGTGAGGCTTAGCGGAAAATAGCCGTTATTTGAGGAATTGGTAGCGGTTTTTAGTAATATCATCCAGCAAACGCGCGTTTTAGATGCAGGGCAATTAGTTTCATCCTCTCACGTTTGGAATGACCGTCCCTCTTTTCGCAGCAAAAAATTGTAGGGTGAAAGGTGTTTTTTTTTTAAACAAAATTCGACGGCTTTTGATCATTTATATCTGCTAAAATGAAAACACAGCAAGGCAGATAATTTAAATTTTCATTGAAATGGCTTATTTATTTAACAAATAAAGAAGCCTAAGCCGTGTATTACACTGTGATAAAACACGATGGTCATTTGAGAAAACGAGGGAAATGTAGAAAACACGAGCCGCAGGCGAGTGTTTTCTACATTTCTCGAGTGTTCTCGAATGACCGGAGTGTTTTATCACAATTTATTATATGGCTAGTGTTTGTCGCCGATATAACGCGCGCTCTGATTGGCTAAGTGCAGCTTAACGCCAGGGCATTATTCTCCCACGGGCCGATTACGGATTATGCAAATTAGGCGCGGAAAGGAAAAAACACGAAAGGTTATCCAAAGGTAGACCACATTTGCTTTATTTACATTGAAAATCGTTGTGATACAAGACAATGAGTGACGATTAACATTCAGAGAATTAATTATATTACTATTTTAATGAAAAAAAATGAAGTTACTTCGGCAAATTAAGAACGAGTTAATTGGTCAGGAAGAAATTGAAATGTTCATAAATCAAAAAGCAAAACCACGAAAGAAAAGGACAGCTGCCAGTGAAATGAAAACATTTCAGCGATATTTGTCGTCAATAAACAAAGGAAGCATAGTAAAAGTTTTGGACTTACCGGCTGCTGTCCTTGACCACTTATTGGCAAAGTTTTTTTAAGATATCAGAAAACGGATGGCGACGATTATGAACCTGACACTCTGTCGGGTTTCAGCGGGTTTGCAGCGAGAGGTTCCTTTCCGAATCGAAGGCAGGTCTCCTTCCACTATTCTTTCACCATTCAAAAGGCAATTGGCGACACCAGAGCAGTACAGCAGTCAACATCAACAAATTCTCTTGCTGTAACACAAGCCAGTTTAAACATCTTCAAGGACCATCAGATTTAAACAGCCGAGTGGTCTTTTTTCTGGTGTGGACATCCGCAGCATCTCTGAGCGCCAGTTCAAGATCTTTAACGGGCCAGTAACTATAACCCAGGAAACTCAGAAAAGGCGAAGAGTTTTCATCGAAAGTGACGACGAAGAGATGTGCCGATTCCGTTCAAATTGTATTTTCTTTTACCAACACGGCCGCACGGCTTTTGAGCAAGTTTGAAGCACTTTTCTGTAGGAATTGACGTTTGGCGGTTGATTCTTGAAAATGTCGATGAAAACTCTCTCGTCATCTAGTAACACAACTGTACTAAAATACTTTATGCGACCGTATTGATCATTGTTTTCCAAAAATAAATTTATTTTCTTGACGGATTACGCGTCAGTTCGCTGCATTGATTTGAAAAGATGAATGAATAGATAATCGCGCGCAACACCGGATGTGAAGTAACCACTTCCTCGGCCTTGAATTAAGATTTTTTTTCGTCTTTCTCTATAACCGTTTTGTTAGCCATATAATAAACAACTTAATAACCTCGACCGTTCGGTCGTTACGGGAAAATCTCAAACCTCGGCCTACCGTATTGACCTCGCTATCGCTCGGTCAATACGGCAAGGCCTCAGTTTGAGATTTTCCCCTAATGACTTCACTCTCGGTTATTAAGTAGTTAGTAATACACGGCTTAGGCTTCTTCATTTGCTTTAAAATATAGATTTTACGCGCGCAAAACAATATAACACGCCTTTTCCATGTTTTATACTCTGATAAAACATGGGTTTTTGACCAATCAGAGAGCGCGCAGGGTCCTATCTATATTTTAATGATCAATATGATAGATTCACCACCAATTCGCTGATTTACCAAATTTTAACAAAATGATTACGTAGCATGTCACGTGTTCAGAATAATTTGTTAAGGCAAGGCAGGACGTCAAGCTTTATAATCAGGAAAAAGTTCACCTTGTTAAAACAAATAGAACAAGAGATATAGCTGCCCATGCAACCATAATTCTACTTTACATTCCTGACTCAGGCCTTAAACGGCTTTGGCAGCCACTTCAGTAGTGCAGTTTTAATTTCTTGGTCCTGGTGGAATTCTCCCTTTCAAGTCTGATACATTTCGTGTGTAGCAACCTCACCTTGGACAATGATAGCCAAACACCCTTGCAGAAAAACTGTTGTGGATAACCATGGCTTAAAAGTGATTGTGAAAAAGCGTGCTCTTCAAACAGCCCACATACCGTGTCAGTTTAAAAGCCTCGAAATATTGAAGTGATTTCACAACTGACATTTATAAATGACGATTGTGGCTACAGAGGTGTACACCTATACACTTCTCCTAAGATGACCGCCAAGAAACGTCGTAATCCGGCAGACACTCATGGAGGTGTTAACACAAATGTGTGTTTAGTATGGGCTGTTTCAATCTAGTTTAGGTTATTGGCTAGCAAAGTAAACGACGCATTATCATTGTTCAAGTCCAAACGATACATTTTATGAATGTTTCGGCTGAAAATCGTGGTAAACGCACCAAAAATTGCTTCGATTTTGCAAAATGTTTTCGGAGGCATGAAACCCCCAGACCCCCTAGTAGAATAGGTCATGTGGCCCCACATTTGCCACTGGACGGTCACTCGCACAACCCTAGCTTAAACCTTGAATCACTGCATGTTAAGAATGACTTTTATTACCAGAGTAATGAAGCAATAAAATTGATATTTCCCTAAACATTAACCAAATAGGCAATGCCGCGAGCCCCATTTTAGACAATAGCACGTGCATGTGCCTGATACTTGGTTATATCTCCCCTTGTAAAACTTTGG
>JAHPZR010034917.1:10000-17500 GCA_019787425.1 Platygyra sinensis
CCAAAAGCGCTAAATGTAATGTATCTGATTCTTCGCTCTTAAAAAATGAGAGCCCAAACACACGCTAAATACAATGTATATTCTTCGTTCTTAAAGACTGCGAACCCAAACACACGCTTATGTATATTCTTCGTTTTTAAAGCTTGCGAGGCCAAACGCACGCTAACTTAACAATCTAAATTCTTCGTTCTTAACGCTTGCAAGCCCAAACACACGCTAAATACAATGTATAACAATGTATATTCTTCGTTCTTAAAGCGTGCGAACCCAAATACACGCTTAGGTATATTCTTCGTTTTTAAAGCTTGCGAGGCCAAACACACGCTAACTTAACAATCTAAATTCTTCGTTCTTAAAGCTTGCGAGCCCAAACACACGCTAAATACAATGTATAACAATGTATATTCTTCGTTCTTAAAGAGTGCGAACCCAAACACACCAGTCTGACACACGCTTAGGTATATTCCTCGTTTTTAAAGCTTGCGAGCCCAAACACACGATAACTTAACAATCTAAATTCTTCGTTCTTAAGGCTTGCAAGCCCAAATACACGCTAAATACAATGTATAACAATGTATATTCTTCGTTCTTAAAGCGTGCGGGACCAAACACGCGCTAAATACAATGTATATTCTTCATTCTTAAAGAATGCAAGACCAAACACGCGCTAAACACAATGTATATTCTTCGTTCTTAAAGAGTGCGAACCCAAACACACGCTTATGTATATTCTTCGTTTTTAAAGCTTGCGAGGCAAAACACACGCTAACTTAACAATCTAAATTCTTCGTTCTTAAAGCTTGCCAGCCCAAACCACACGCTAAATACAATGTATATTATTCGTCCTTAAAGAGTGCGAACCCAAGCACACGCCTAATGCATGTTCTTCGTTCTTAAAGCTTGCGAGCCCAAACACACGCTAAATACATTCATATCTAAATTCTTCATTCTTTAAGCTGGCGAGCCCAAACTGAACCCTAGGGCTGAGCCTATTACTAATGAGTTAACTCTTAACTTCCTTCTTCAGTTAGTTTTACCTTTTTTCTTTCTTGTCATCAGAGAAAACACAGCTAATAGGATTGGAGAGAACACCAAATCAAAAAGACACCAGAAGACAAACAGTACTTTCCGCTTTTTCCATTCAGTCTTCATAAAATCTCGACCATACCATTTGCGTTTGATTTCAGTATCCACGACTGGATGGGCAAAAAACTGCAGAAGAAATGCAGGGAGAAATTAAGTTATATTGTACTAATGCGACCTTATCAAGCGCTGCCATTTCTTAAACAAGATACATGTAACTTGATGCCCAATTATTTGCCGAAAACTTCAGCTTCAGCAAATAATTGATGTGCTCGCAATCACCATATTTTGTTCCTCCTCGTCCAATAATTCAGCAGCTACTACTTAAACTCGGTTCTAGCTGAACCCACCCATTTTAAAGAGGTAAATCTACCTGTGACGTCAAATAATCAGTAGGTAACCTATACTTGAAGTTTTACTCAATAATGTCTTGCTACTTCAAGGTGGAGTTATCCGAATGCTTGCCAGATAGCGGTCTTTTATTCACCCAATAAAGACTTTCAATTGTCCGACGAGGAAGAATCCTTTCACCGATCAGCGAGAAGCTGTGGTGTGCCTCCACTGATAACTCAAGACATGAAAATTTCTTCTATACTCCCTCTTCTCCCTACGGCTATGACTTGAGTCTTATGTGGAACTGCAACATTGAGTGAGGGGTGACTGGGAAAGCTGGAAGAACACGGGTTCTTTGCATGTAAATGTTATGAATCACCATAAAAATGATGAACATGATGAATTAAAAGTATAAATGTTGTATTATCCTTTTTTATATATTTATATAAGATTATTGCTATTTCGGCCAAGGCTGAATATTCTTATTTCTCTGCTGATTTTAGATTGAAATATTCTTGTGAATATTTTTAGTGTACAGCGTAAGACACGTCTGTTTTCGAATGTATTTGCTGTCTGGATGGCGACAAAGTAATTTGACTAATTTTTGTTTTCCTTTTAGAGAAAGCAAGAATTTTATTTGGTTTAGTATATAATTGTATTTTGTTATTTACAAAATTTTAACACAAAATTATTTTCGTTGCAAAATGTCGTCTTCAAATATTTTTAAAATTTCGCAAATTTCTGTCTCGATATTCTTATAAAATATATTCTTACAAAAAAGGAAAGAATGTACGTTAAGCAGTTCTATTCTTTATTCCACATACCTTTTTCTGATTTAGTTGAATGGCGTCGTTCAATACTTCATCAAAACAATCACCAAACTCTTCACGCATCTTTTCATTATATCTCAGTGGATCAAGCAAACGGCTCGTGAAATTCTCCACAGAGTCTGCCAACTGATGAAAGCTTTTTTCATCGGGTTCCTTTTGATTTGCCCGCCTACGTAGTTCAAAGTTTATCTAACATTTAAAAGGAGAGAGTAGTTATAAATATATAATTAAAAGTCTAGTAATTGCACCAAGTTTAGTAGAATTCAGAGACTGAACTGCTGAGTACAGTTATTTCCAAATCTAACGAGCGCTCACCGCAAGGCCGAATTATTTACTGTAATAGCAAGAAACAACAAAACGCACATTTTCAGATTTAAAGTCTCAAGAACATTTTTGGAGCAAACACCGTTTAGTAGTGTCAGTAGTGTCTTAGTAGTGAAAAAAACTCCGAAAGCTAGCTTGTTCGGTCAATATGGCTGCATTTTGGCTTCGTTCTTTTCTGAGATTTTAAGGACTTCGACTCCGTCCAGGTCTATAAACACGCAAAAAAGGAACTTGGCCAATAGACAGCCATATTAACCTCACGCCCGTTCAATAACGCCGGAGGGTTCTCCCTTACATGGGCTATATAGGTATGCGCGAGCCCAAAGGATATGGATTTTCAGCCGCTGTGGTCAAAAATAGGGTATGGATTTTGTTCACGTTGGTCATAAAGAGGGCATGCTTTTTGCACTGTGGTTTAGTTTACTCTAGTCTTGACTGAGTGTGCTTTTTAGTAGAAGCTGCTATTTCACCATTATTTATAAGATCATGAACAAAAGCCTTTCACAATTCCTTTAAAATCAGTCTGAACTATGTCACTAATTGCAAGGCAGGTTTAAAACATGGTATTGACTAAAGGACCAGGTCATAGATAGGGTGTCGAATTTCTCGTCAGGTCATGAGGGTAAGGGTTTTGGGAAGTGGACCGCACACCCCCAGCAAATTTTTCTGGGAGAACCCCTTCGGGTTAATAAGTCATACCTTAAGGATGTACTCTCTCTAAGACTGGAAGTGACAATAGTAACTTACTATATTAACCCTTTTACTGGGCCGAGTAGATACGCACATACTACTTGCCTTAATCCTGGAACAAAAAAGGGAAAAAAAAAAAAAACACGTACCTTCATGCCCATTACCAAAGTGTTGGATTCACAATATTTGAGGGCCGATGGCTTGAGTTTTCTCTCAATTTCCTCAAATGCCTCCTCCTTAATAACTCTCATCAACTCGAATTCAATTTCCTTTTTCTGCACCATTTCTCGGCCGTGTTCGTCTATGGTTTAAAAATTATGGTATTAATAAAAACTTAACTCTTATTACTTAAGAGGGGCCTCTGTAACAGGGGTCCGGTCGAAAAGGTTTGAAAAATAGATTCGCACATTTCTTGTTTGTTCTAATAAGGACAGCTATGTACTTATACTAAAACCACAAATGTGCACGCCACTTTATGTGTCAAGAGCGTGCTTAGAGTTAGGAAGGAGAAGTGTCATGGGTGTTGATAATTCCGAATCCACATCCGCTCAGAAAAAAGGAACTTTGCGGTCTTATGTTTCATTGTTCTTATGAAGTGTAAAGAATTCTTTCTCCCAATAGCTTTGCTCACGGTCTGTACAATAGTTTTCCGTGTCTTGTATCTACCCAGGCGCAAGTTCTGTCACAAGCATTATATGTCTGACACAAATTATTCCTTTTCCTAAGTAAATCAGCCAATGTTATTTATGGGCTATAGATCTTTCCAGTTACTCTGGTTTTGTTTTGAACTTCAAAATTAACGTTCTATTTTGTACTATTTTAGTACAAATTATGATGTGATCGTTTTCGATGACAAAACTTCGCTGTTATTCAAGTTCCTCCGCTGAGATATATAGCTTTATACAATTTCATGTCAACAAGCAAAACTTGAACCTTTTAAACAAAGAATAAGGCAAACAAGATTTGCCTTTCTTACGCATGGAATTCAGAACATAGTCAAATATATTCTTCCCCGGACAAGATTCAGGAAATTTAATCTGTTAAATATGGCTCGGAATAATTGTATTTTGGATAATGTGGCACTGATAAACATTCCCGAGAATAATCACGGTGTGATGCATTTTCAATTGCTTTCAGTGGACTAAATGTTTAAATGGTTCCTTGTAGAGCAAGTTTTAACGTCAGCAATAAAAAAAGCTACGTGAGATTGTTTTGAACTGGTTCACTTACTACTCTGACCACTGTCTACCTCAAGTGTTAACTGAGATTCAAAGTTAAGCATACATACCGATACGTTAGGTAGTGCGATATCCCATCTAGCTAGCCAGCAAATACAAAACTTTGATAGTTCTGAATCAGTGTAAGTAGTTGGGTTACTTCAAATGCTAACCAAAACATTGCCCGCAGATTGAAGACTAGCAATGTAATAATACACCATGGGTCATTATTTGAGTTGCCGAAGGCACAGAAAAACAAATTCACAATATTGTTTACTCCTTGTTAGTTCAGTCTGTTAGCAAGACCTCTCAGATTATTTCAAAATAGAAAACAAATCTGAAAAAACCCAAGCAACCTGCAATAATTCTGCGGTTTGCAGAGAGGTATCAGATCAACACCCGAACTAGAAGACAACAGAAGAAAGCCAATTTTGTTGTTCATAAGAAATTTTGGATTGCAAACAACGCTTACTGTCACAGTTGATTGACTAAGCGAGTATGTAATATTGCTCGCAAAGCAAGTTATGTAAATCCAAGCGATTTTTGTTCTTAACACATAATTGGAGAAAAAGTGAAGAAAAGAATCTGCCAGTAAACAGTCCGGGATCGTTATCATTTTTGATAACCATGTGACGTCATATAATGGTGGCCATTTCAAAAATGGGGAATTTTCGTATTCACTTCGCTTTGCTCGTTATTTGTTCGATTATGCTCGGGTGTTTTACCCATAACTATATTCGATAAGTACCAAGAAAGGAAGAGCCTCGCGTGTTTTGAAGATGGCGGCTGAAGACCAGCGTAAACGATGTAAAATGCTATTCGTAAAGTGAAACAGCGCTTGCAATTTTGCATACAGATCAGGTATGTTTTTCATTTTGTCATTAGATTTAAGTTGCTTGCAGATTTTTGCGACAATCACAAAAAATATGTCGTTAATCCTCACGCTATATACTTGGGATTTAATCTGTTTTTACTGTTGTGCACGATCTGTGAAAAAAGTGCACGGGGTTGTTTTGATTTGCGATGTGCTGTTCGTAACGGCGGCCATATCTACATCTGTAATTGATGTGTTCTTCAGTAGGTATTGAGATGGCGGATGCTGGTACCCATAGAATCAAAACAGCAAATTTATGTCGATTTTGTGGCAAGACTGCGTCTTCGATTCAAAAAGGACTTCTGCAAGACCTAAAGAAAAATTCAAGCTTGAATTCGAACGACATGATATCGACATTGAAGAGGACAGCGATTTTATTCATCCCCGCCGGCCTAATGTTTACCTGACGTACGTGAGGTATTTTTATCGCCTGAGACGGTCAATCGGCAAATGCATTAAAAGGTAAGTTGCCTATATTTTTGAGTCCAAGATTCAATGTCCACACATTCGTGGTCCTGAGATATTTGCAAGAAATGCCGGCCAAACTAGGTCAGTTTTCTGGCACACCAGTCATTAATATAATGAAGCTTATCGTTGGATTCAGCGAGTGACAACAATGGGGTAACAGGCCTACGCAACTCCTATCCGCGTGTAATAGCCGCTTTAGGAAGTTTTGCTCGAACTAGTATATCTCTAAGGATCTGCCCCTTTTGTATGGTACGATCTGGGGATCGTTGAATATTTCGCTAAGCAAAAATCCTGTGGTTTTGGAAGGACATAGGTCATATGTCAGGTTGGCTTCCGCTGCAATCAGCGTGAAATTTGTAGAGTTTGACACCTCTGTTTTTTGCCAGGTTTCTTCTCTCTCGGCTCGTTTGTATTGCCAGATATGTTTTAAGCTCTCTAAATGTTAGCTCTGGAGGAACAAATATTCCGTGAACATGTTAGCTACTTGCATTTTACGTGTTACTACGCCGAGCCTGGCTGTTGAATTAACTGTTACAAGTTATACTGTTTGTTATCACGCAAACTAAACGAAATTAAGTTACAGCTCTTCAAGATGTATTTACCGTTACTTTTTCGTTTTTATTTACTACAGACTGTTGAACAAGCAGCTTCGCCCGCTACCAAGAAAATGAAGCCTGAGGGAAAATGGAAGCTATTATCATGTTAGTGTGAATAAACAACGCTTTTGTGAACAGAATATTTGTTGTCTACCTTCGCTGTGTCATTTTACTCGCGGAACAAATATCACACGGTGTGGAAATTAAATTCGCAGTAACTTTGGACGAAGACAGTTTTCTTCCATACATTTCTGTTTTTATTCCATGATCCCATAAACTATTATGAAGCAAACCTAAATTTAATTCAATGACGCTGCATTGTGATGTTGTGAGTAGCCCCTTTCATCGCAGCGCCTCGTCGACCGGCATATTGAATTATACACTGTTGCTACCAAATAACGTCACGTGAACGAAATCCTGTGCAACGATTGGTTTATGGTTTGTTTTGGTGAGGTTATCAAAAATGATAACGATCCCGGACTGGTAAATGATTCTATAACTTTGATTAATCGTAGTAGTGTTGAAGAGCAGTCGTTCTGAAGTTGATTCAAATCTCGTTCTCCTGAACTGTCACGTGTGTTGATAATTCGGTATGTACATCCGCTCAGAAAGAAAGCACTTTGTGGTTTTGTTTTGTACAATATATGCAACAAACAAGCCAGCTCTTAAACCGTCAAAAAAGAGAGTTTTAATGAATTTTGTATTCATCAAGGCGCAAGTAATCTCTTACATGAATTACACGGCCAATGTTATCTCTACCCTCTGGCATCCACCAGTAACTTTTTCTAGTTACTCTGGTTTTGTTGTAAACTTAAACCTTCTTAGACTTGTTCATCCCATTCTCAAGAACTGAAGCAAACATGAAAATGTGTTACCGTAAGTTTGTTTCGCGGAAGATTTTAATTACTTGGCTGATTTAAGAGAATCCTTATTCTACAAGGAAAGCCAACGCGATGTGATTCAAACGTAAGGAATTTTGTGTTGCAGACAAGGTTTCCTGTCACGGTTGATCGATTAATTAAGCAAACCATTTGTAATTTTTTTTTCAAAGCAATGTTAAGAGAAAAAGGTAAAAAAAAACTACC
>JAHPZR010034917.1:22500-31316 GCA_019787425.1 Platygyra sinensis
AAAACGAAGCTTTTTGGTGAAAATTCTGTTTAAACCTGACAAAATGGCTAGAAGTTCTGTGTTTAAAAAATAACAATAACAAAGGAAATTTAGAAATCTAATTGTTTTAATACCTTATTTGGTCAAACTTTAGGGGTATTTACAGTTGAATACGATGGACAGAGGCATAGGTCGCAATTGGCAAATCTTTGCCGGAATTTGTTTACGTTGCGGTGGAAATCTGTCATCGCGGGCTTTTGCCTAGTGCGACCCCAGGTTTTTCCTTTTGGCAAAAACTTTGCGAAACGGCAAAACATCAAAGACGCCATAGTGCTTGGGTGGGGCAGGCAGATTTTCGAAAAGTCGAGCCAAACAATGGGAATCGCAGAGGTAACTGTCAACGCTTGTCAGCGTTCCATGAAAAACGATTCGCGCGGGAAGTTCAATTCTAGTTCGCGGTCTTTAATCATGAACGGAGTTGGATTTTTTTTGGCCCAATGCTCACACTTGAATTCCCATGACCCCAGCTATAAAGTCCTAACTCAAGAATTCTTCGGCAACGTCGATTTCTTCCTCTGATCATGGCCGCTGTTAAAACCGTCAAACATTTGTTCGTTCCACAAGGAAAGACAACGAACTGCTGTGGGTTAAGCTGAACAAAGAGAAGATGAATCACCGTAACTATAAACACTCCTTCAACGGCACGCATACTTGTTTCGGTTTAGATCGTGATCGATATCATGTCTTTCGAAAACACATGGGTAAACAACGCGGTATCTAATATCTGGTTACGACAATTTTCTTCCACAAGTGCGACCCTCCGTTTCTTTCTGAAAGTTTTCCTTTCCGGTTGCGGTTTCAAATTTTTGCCGTTTTTTGGCCGTTAAAGATGAAAACTTTTCTCAAGTGCGACCCATACCAGAGTCTGAAAAAATTTAAGTTGAAAAGAGAGAGAAACAAATTTGCATTTAAGCTATTTAAGCTCTGACGTCAGCAGTACGCAATTATGACGTCACATGTATTGAAAAATGACGTAATGCGCATCCTGACATCCAACGTTGCAAATTCAAAAAACTACAAATTTATTTTTATGTACTATTCACTTTGTTTCCTTCCGACCTCATTTATCGTGTTTGAGTTTAAATACCCCTAAACTTTGACTATATATGGCGAATTATCCATTGTTGAATTATTGATTTTATTTCGATTTTATTACTGTATTTTCGTACTTGTATTAGTATATATTCATTGGTGATGTGTTTTTTTTTTTAATGAGGTCCTGGACTCCCTTACAGATTATCCATTTGGCTATTTATATTCTTATTAGTATGTATTACCTTTGATGCCTTTAAACTGTAATAAAAAATAAAATAGATAAATAAATAAATAAATTCCGTACATTTTTCTGCATTAGGAGGGAAATTTGAATGGCTTTTTATCCGATTTGGGTGGGTTTTCACCAAAAATCATCATTTTAATTGGAGAACATTGCTATACAGATTTTAATGTCAAAAACAAAATTTTAGATTTTGGCGCCAAGTTTAAACGTTGTTTATGACGTCACACTGTCAATCACAAGCGTGTCAACCATTAGATGTGGAATTTCTTAAACAATGTCTATGCCTAGTTTCGTCTCATTTGAAATAATCTGCATATCTCTGTGAACCGAGTTGGAGGAAAAACACTTATTTCTGACCATCGTGCAAGTCTTCAACCATATGTTTTTCGTGTAGCATAACAGTATGCAAATGAGACATTGCAAAAGAAAATTTGTTTTACTCAGAAAAGAAAAAGAAAACCCAGATGTCTCATAAAAAAGGACGAAATCAATGAAATTCCTTGTCGGGAAATACAATTGGCAACATTTCAATTTTGTCAACCTAGAAATCTCGCATAAATAGTTTAATTGAAAGAACTTTGATTTTCTTTTTCTCGCGACCTCTGGGTGAAACAAATGAGACTACGGTGTAATGGTGTATGAAATGGCTCAGACACAGACTGAAGTTTACCCGAACACTTGTTTAATTCATGCTTTTTCAGGTGACGGGAAAAACCTATCTGTAGCTTCCTCGTGTTCAAACATCCGGGGTCCTACGCTAACAATCACAATGCATGACCATATTAGGTAACGACACTACATCTCTCCCCTCTTTGGAGCAAAACTCACATATTGAAAACAAAAACGATTGAAACAAAAAAAAACTGAAATAAACTTTTCGCAAAGTCCAAAGTTCTTCAAACCTAATGTTTAAAAGGTTAAAAGTCTCAAAGCCTAAAAGAAGTCCAAAAACAACACAACTCTAGCAAAAATCTTTAAACAGTTTGTATGCAGCCTACTATCAGCCACAAACATAGTCGTCCAACTTTACTGGACGTGTTCGCACACGCTGCGGGTAGCGTCTCGATAGTGCGGCATCGGACTGCATCGGAGCATCTGTGATATCAGGTGCACTTGTAACATGAGCAGGATCCTTGCGTATCTCCGTGGTAGAATTTTCTTCTGCTGCTGCTGGGACACTCTTAAAGAACGAAGAATTCCTCGTAACTGGGATGCCATCGTCATCTTGTGCGGTCACCATGGATCCCTTTTTCTCTACAACGATTAGTGGCCTCGGGTCATATGGCGTGTCGCTTTTCTTCTTAGAGTCATCTCTTCTGACAAACACCGTGTCACCTTCTTTGACGGTTGACGGCTTTATGTAACGCTTGTTGTCTGCGTGCTTCTTCATCTTAGCTTTCGCTGTCCGATCACGTTCTTGGATCTCTGGATCATAGCAGCGTGTCGTCACTTCAGGTAGTTTCGTCTTCATCGGTCTTCCAAACAGTGCTGTTGCCGGAGCAACTCTTGTTGTACTGTGTGGTGTGGCGCGGTAGTTTCTTAGTAGCCTGTTCAGCTCCTGCTTGGGGTTCTTGCGTTCCACCTTCGCTGTCTTGATGACTTTCTTTACGGTGCGCACAAATCTTTCAACTTCTCCATTCGCCCTGGCCCATTTTGGAGTTACTTTTCGATGCTTGAAACCAAGGTCGTCTGCAAACGACGCGAATTCCTTGCTGTTAAAAGGGGGACCATTGTCAGACTTAACTACGTCTGGAACTCCAAATTCTGAGAACACCTTGTCTAGCTTAGGTATCACTGTCGCTGCTGAGGTCGATTTTACTATTTCCACCACTGGGTATCTAGAGTAGTCATCAGTAATCAGAAGCATGTACTCTTGGTCTGGAAGGTTAGCAAAGTCCACACTGATTTCTTTCCACGGCGCGGCTGGAAGTGGTGACATCTGTAGGGGTTCTCTCTTGCACTCAGGGGTACTAATCAAACATGCGCTGCACGACTTTACTTTGCTCTCCACAAGCTTATCAATGTTCGGGAACCAGACTTTCTCGCGCAATAGAGACTTTGTTTTCACGAGCCCTTGATGGCCTTCATGTGCTAAGTTGATTACGTGTTCCTGTAGACTCTGCGGAATAACTATGCGGGTTCCGCGCAGAATAAGGTTGCCTGATGCACTCACGGCTAGCTCTTCCTTTACTCTTTCTAGGAGTCGAAACTCTGCAAGGTTAACACCGGGGCGTTTGACTACAAGGTGCCAGTTGCCTTTAGTGACAGCTTCAGCTACGCCTTGAAGGGTTGGATCGGCTTGCGTAGCTGCTTCGATGTCCTGAGTTTTCAGGGCTTTGGGAGTTGAGGTAGTCGCTAGGTAGTTGATGTACTCCTCTGCAACTTTCTGCTGACGTGTCGTTTGGGCTGCATTCGTTGTCGGATGCCGTGACAGGTAATCTGCTGGGTTTGTTTCACCTCTCCGATACTTGACTGTAATCTGGTATGGCTGAAGCCTCAATGCCCATCTTTCAATCCTTGCTGGAGGCTTGGAACTTGGATTGCTATAGATGGCCACCAGGGGTTTGTGGTCCGTGTAGACTGTGATAGGCTTCCCATAAACATACAGGTGCAAGTGTTCACAGGCCCAAACCACAGCGAGGGCTTCCCGTTCCGTTTGGCTGTACCGTTGTTCAGTTGCTGTAAGGGAACGACTTGCATAAGTGATCACATGCCTTTCCTCAGTCTGCGGATCCACTTGTGAGAGAATGGCGGCTAAGCCAACTGGACTGGCATCAACCGAGATCTCTGATTCTTTTTCTGGATCGAAATAGGCAGTGACAGGTGCGCTGGCTAACGCTTCTTTGAGCTGACTAACTGCATGGTCGTGCTCTGTTGTCCAACACCATGGTTGGTCCTTGTGTGTAAGCTTGCGCAGGGGCTCTGTCTTGGTAGCATAATCTGGGATGAATCTTGAACAGTAATTTGTCATCCCCAGCAAGCTACGAACCTCTGATGCTGTTGATGGTGTCGAGAGATTGACCACTTCTTCAACTTTCTTCGGGTCTGGTGATATGCCTTCTTTGGAGAATACGTACCCAAAGAATTCCAACTTGTCTTTGCTGTACTCACACTTGCTCTTGTTGAGGGTCAGGCCTTTCTCTCTCAAGCGCTGGAAAACTTCCCTCAGGTGCTGGTCATGATCTTTCTGAGATTTACCAAAGACTAGGATGTCATCGCTGATGTTTTTCGCACCATCGATGCCTTCCAGGGTTTCTCGAATCACATTCTGGAAGATTTCAGGGGCACTTGATATTCCAAAATTGAGTCGCTTGTAGCGCATTAAGCCCATGTGGGTACCAAATGTGGTGATGTAACGGGACTCGGGCGCCAATTCGAGCTGGTTGTAACCCTGGTTGAGATCTAGTTTGGTGAAAACTTTTGCTCCGTTCAAGTCTCCAATCATCTCTTTGATGGTCGGCGTGACGTGACGCTCGCGTTTTATTGCCTTGTTCGCCTGGCGCATGTCCACGCACACGCGTACCTTGCCTGGAGACTTTGGTTTTGGTGCAACCACTATAGGAGACACCCAAGGTGTAGGACCTTCAATACGTTCTATTACACCAAGCTCTTCATCGCATCGTAGCTGGTCCTCTAACTGCTTACGTACATGGAAAGGGACTCTTCTGTGCGGTTGTGCAACAGGTGGTATGTTTTCGTCGATGTGAAGCTTTATCTGATAATCTTTGAGCTTGCCTAGTCCGTGAAACAGGTCGTCGTATTCCTCTATCAGATCTGCTAGCGTATTTGCTTCCGGTTTTGATGGTAGCTTTCCGACGTGCTGAACCGTTTGAAGTAGGCTGAGTCCTTGTGATGTTTTCCAACTTAGCAGAGAGCCACTAGATCCCTCCACAACGTAGAATGTGGGGGGGCACGGGCACGAGAGAAGACGTGTCCTTTGCTAGTCATGACTGCGCATGCAGTATGTGACAATATTGGTACCTAGAGGAACCAATAGGGTGATTCTGTTATGTTGGTGAGACGTGAAGATCTGTGTGGGGAAAAAGTTGGCATAAGCCCTGTGGCGTGTATGTTTGCCTACTCATGGCAGCACATAGACATGTTGAAGTAGCTGGCCCATAAATCTCTGTCGCAATAATCTTGCAGACAGTGGCACTACAGCGAGCATCGTATCTCGCTGAACGAAAGTGGGCTTGACTCATTTCGGATGCCTTAGACTGTCGGTGAGAAGCACAAGTGGTGTACTGTGACCGAATCATCTACATCAAGGGCAGTCTGTCGTCGCTCACCGTGACGGGCAAGCGTAGCGAGGGAGCGGACACATTTGGCGTTTGTGTGCTCGACGCTACCTTGTCTTGAGTATCGCACTCGAAGCCGTCAAGATGGTTGCAAGTGTGTGGGCCCAAACACAAGTGCTCTGTATGAGCGGAGGCAGGAGTGTGTTTATGCACCCCGATGGGACACAATAGCTACGCACACATAGGGTGCGACATCACTACTGTGCGTAGCTGCACACACCGGTCTTCGCTGTACCTAGACTCTGTGCGTGACACTTCCGTGATCACGAGGGGTGTGCACGTTAGTACAGTGGTTGTCTTGTGCGCGCCCGACCCTGGTGGGAGTTGGTCCGAGGGAGGCACGAGGGGCTGTACAGACGTGGCAGGGACAAATAACTTTTACCGCGGAGTGGGTTGCCTGCAACTATGCGCAGCGCTGCCATTGGGCGCGAGACGCAGGCCAGGATGCTCACGCACACATCCTTGTAATGCTCTACCGCTCTGTTGGCTAGTCGTGTCGTCTCTGACAGCTTTCGTCTGTACAGCACAGCATGGACGCTGCGCACTGTTCTGCTGGCTCTTATGCAGCATTGGATCTTGATTTCACGATCTCACATCCGCTGGTGTGCAGGAGGCCCTCGCTGCATCGCACGCGCGCGAGAGCGTCGAGGTCCGGAGGAAGGCGTGAGTACACGAGAGTCTGTCGATGCGCATGGATCGGTAGAGATTTAAGTACGCTACGTGTCATAAGACGGCTTGTTGCCGGAGCTTGCGTGTGCACCACGCTTTCAGAATCCATCGGACCCCTGACGCAATTATGGATGCGGCAACACACGGCTCATGGAACCCTCGTGAAACACCACAAGTGCCTGCGCGTTTGAGGACTACCATCCGTTGCGCGCTTATGAGTGTCTCCGCCTCCCTTCACACCGTGTGTGCTGTCCCCGCGGACGCAATATGTGCAGATCCGGTAGAATCACAACCATGGATGTGCGAAGCACAAACCTGACAATGATAACACCGCTCTTGGGACCCGTTGATATAGTCCCACGCAACAGTGGTCCACAGGCATACCTCGAGCGCGGAATAGTCCCATGCGCTGTGCATGTTAAACATATTTGGTCTGAGTGACTACCACCCCACTTCTTATATAGTGAGGAAAGAACACCTCCGTTGCCCCGTTGTCATCACCCACCGACGAGGATATGAGGGCGGAATAAGTTGTTAATCAGGACTGTCACAGGCCCTGCGTTAGTATCACAAACAGCAAGGGCGTGAATCGAGTAACAGCACGCGAATCCACAGGCGCAAGTCGTGAAGTAGATATTAAAGGTGAGTGAAAACAAAGTGGCCTGGAGTCGTGTGAATGAATAAACGTCAAACACACGGGAAGAGTGCCAGGCGTCGCTGATCCGTCAAGGGTCAAAGGGTAATTCTACTCACCACGGGCTCGTCTGCTACATGAGATAGAGACGATAGTAGGTCTCCGTACTCTCACTTCCAGCCGGATAGTACACTGGATAGAGACTATCTCCCTCGGCGGAGTGATGATGGGTGTCACAGTTCACGTAGTGTAAGGGAAGAGGACGTACGTACGTGTAAGGCTCGACAAAAAGTTGCGCGAAAGAATCGGGAGGACACACAGTGCTCGGCACACACATAGTTGACATGAATACATACGAGATAATATAGGTAGAATAGATTGTGCGTATGACATAATGTGGTGGATGGGGTACAAAGATCTGAAATGCTAGAATACAACTACCTCGAAAGACAAAGGAAACACGAGCAAAAGGCTAGTTGTAAGCTACAGCTCGGCGTGGGTGTATTACCAGTCGGTGTCCGAAGAGCGATGAAAAATACGTATACAAGAGAGGGGAAGATGTGAGACTCTTACTAAACTGACAAGACAGAGGTGTCAAGAGGAAATACGCAACGAACAGAAAAGGGCACAAAAAAGGAAAAAAGGGAAAGGAAGGCGTGAAGAGACGAGATAGAAGAGTGGAGGTGCGACGGTGTGCAATGACAAGAGAGATATAAAGCATTGAGGGGAGAAAAAACACGCAACGAAAGAGTGAGAGGTCGTGGACATATACAGACAAAGTGTGTAGGGACACGACGTAAGCAATTGGCAATCAGTGCAACAAAGGTGGGGAAAGGACAAGGATACAAAGGCAAAATGACACATTTGAACGAATAGATAGCAACAGGGGTTTAAAAAAGAATTTGGAGAAAGGAGCACGAGTATTGCGGAACAAATACAGACAACTAGAAGCTTAAAGCAAGCACAACGAACTAATTTGTATAGTCAGTTCAACAAGCAACAGAATGCACAGGGTGGAGTTAAAGAAACACGAAGAGAGGTGGGAAGCAAAAAACAGGAAGATATAAGCAGCCGAGGTGAGTGAAGCGAGAAAGGGACAGAGTGGGAAAGACAAAGGCGAAGTGTACACAAAACGAAGGTGATACGACATGGTGTAATGGAGATGTAACAACAATAACAGGACTCAGCAAGTGAGAGTAAAAGTGAGATTATTAGTACGGTGTAAGATTAGAGACAGAGAAGGCGAGAGTAACTGGCACAAGACTCACAGGCAGACATAGTACAAGAAACGCGTGTGGAACAATACAGCACAATGTACAAAAGTGACCAAGTACGGTTATAGATACTAGACAAAACACAACAACGAGACTAGTGTGAGGTACACGAAGCTTGTCCAGTGCAGATGGGGTGCGCAATAAGCATCTCATAAGTAGGCGTGCCAGAAAATGGGGAAGAATGGGATAATTATGAAGTAGTGACAATTAAAAAGGAAAAGGTAAGAAACGAAAGGGAAGACATAGATGTAGTCTTTTGGAATCGAATTGATTATTTGTTTGAGAAGAAAGATAAGCAAAAAAATGGGGGACAATATATAGAGAGAAAATTAAGATAAAGATTGGGATTAAGGATTAAAATAAATTAGAGGTAGGGGAAAAAAGATTAAGGAAGGATAAGAAAGATGAAAAAAAATAAAGTTGAAGATGAGTAACTCAAATAAATAGAGAATAAATAAAAGAAAAAGAACTGAATAGAATTGAAAGATAAGAAGCCTGATAAAAATAGGATGCTGGCTGTCATAAGGAACTGGGCCACCTGTAGTCACGTACCAGGTTTAAACTTGAAGAGTTTTCGACCTCCAAGAGGAGTATGGAAGATGCGACCGTGAGTGCATCAGCAC
>JAHPZR010034918.1:0-18136 GCA_019787425.1 Platygyra sinensis
TGCGTGTCCGGGTTATTCAGGTGTCAAAATTGGTTTCTCTAAGAATATTATGAAGAGGAAACTCTGTCTTAATCTAGTATGCCCTATAATTTTTTAAAAATTGGCAAGACTGGGATGCCATACTTTTATGAGTCTGATACGAATACTTGTCTTGGTGAGACTTCGCACACAGTATCATGTTACTCGATTTACTCGGCATCAAATCAAGCGGTGTCTTAGGCAAATTTGTTGTTTAATTAGAAGCATCGGAAAGGCATGGTTTCCGTAAAAAGGTCCATTTCGGATATCAGTTAGGGTAAAAATCTCTCTATGAGCTCTCCTGATTTATTAGCAACTTTAATTATTAGCGGAAAAGAGTCTCCCGAACGGTCAAATGTGAGTTAGCGAACGATTGTTGTTGACATTGACCCCAACTGTTTACACTACCGGCTTCGGCGATGACTCAACTAAAATTAATATTACAGAAATCTTATAAAAAGAAACAAGAAAATGAAAGGAAAAGGTGTTGAAAAAGTATGAAATAATCATAAAAGGCTGCTCATTTCTATGAGGATAAGACATTTTAAATCAACGCCTTCTTCAACCAAGAATGCGTGATGCGTGACGGAACGGTCGTGATGACGATCGGTAGTGGTCAGTCAAAAGAAACGTGAGGCTCGAGAGATTTCTCGATATTTTGGCGTAAAATAAGTCTCATCGAGTTCTCCAAGCGTTAAAACTCAATAAATCTAATCAGGTAATGTCAAAAAGTTCGCTGAGAAACTCAAAACCGCATTTTAGTCAACGGATGAGATTCGTCATTTCCACACAAATTGTTGAAATTTCCGCTACTTTGTCGAATTTTTTGCGTGTCAAAATTATGAGTGCCCACAACTTTTAATACAGATATTTGTAGCTTAGGCCTAGTACATTACGCTGATAACAGTCATCATTCATGAAGAGGTCCCACTTTTGAAAAAAATCTGTTTGTTTGGAGGCTATATCAGCAAAGATGGCAAAGACGTCTTTAAGAGGATCACGTTAAGACGTCATAACATGGCTTGCGTTTAAGATAAGCAGATAGTTTTTAGTTGTGTGGAAAGAAGAAAGAATTATGCAGTAATTCTGAAAGAATTAGGTCGTTCCATCAAATGTGCAAAGTTTGAGCAAGCATAACGTAACCCCCAATTTTTGGGGTTTCAATTTCCGGTTTTTGTGGTTTTCGGGGTGCCTACAAAAAAAATTCCTAAAAAAATTAAAAAAGCGAATCTATCGAAATAAAGGGCATTTTCGTTCATTGCATATGTTGTTTGACTTGTGTAGAAAAAATGAAGGCAATCCATTTTCCACGAAAATTGATGTGGTCGGTTCTTACACGGACACGCTCTTAAATATCGAAAAAGCGTCATTTTCTAAAAAAGTCTGAACTTCCCGTTGTAGCTTTCAATGGAAGCTCATGCGCGGTAAACCACTAAAAGCGAGCAAAGTCATTTGGTTTTGAAAAGACCCCCAGCGCCGCATTAGCCTTTAATGCAAAGTACTCTAGCCTTAACTTAAAAGGAAAAGGCTTTCTCACTTGTTGGTGTCAAAATTTGGAATAAGATACCGAACGAGTTTAAAACATTCAAAATTCCTTTAAAAAAACAAATGAAAGCGTCTTTATTTCAGATCCTAGATACTGAAGATTCTTATCTTGATGTCGAAAATATCTCCTTCAAACTTGGAGACTGCGCGATTAAAACAAATCGATCCAATTACTTTAATTAGTATCTAATTTGCTGCTATACTTTATTGGTACAACTTTTGATGTATTTACCAGTTCAATGTCTTACTATTCAGTTTTTAATTTCTTTACTTAATATAATATTGTAACTAGAGTTTGTTGATGATTGACCCGCCTCCGATAGCAAAAAAATTGCTATCTGCGGGTCAACATAAACTTAATTTGTTTCTCATGAGAAATAAAATAGAAGTATAAGTCAAGCTTCAGGTGCAATCTAGTTCCAGTACAATACTTAGAATACGAAAATGGTCGATTTTTCATGTTATTGAAAAAGCCACTTCTAACTCCAAAGTAATTAAAAACAAATCATTTCACTACCTCCCCTTTGGAAATAGCGCTCAAGTTATTTATGTCTCTTTTCCAGGTGGATGAATTCCTTATTGAGGCAGTTTCACTGAAAAATCTTGACAAGGTCCGTGTGGGTCATGATTCAACTGGGCCAGGATCCGGTTGGTTCTTGGATAAAGTTGTCATAAAGGATCCAGAAGACAACACCAAGGAATATGTGTTCCCTTGTAACAGGTTTGGTGTACATGTAGTGGGTTTCATTAGTATAGGAAATCATACGGTTTCGAGTTCAATTTAGAATAATTTGCAAACTGAGTTTTTCAAAAAGCTGAAATTGCACGAGCCGCTTCGGCGAGTGCGATTTCAGGTTAGGAAAAACTCACTAGTGCAAATTAATTTCAAATGAACGAGTAAAACCGTATGATTACTTATTAATAATACAGACATGAAAAAAATTCGCGCGGAAAAAGTGTCGGAAGGTGTTTCTTGAAGACAGTTTTTTTGCATTCGGGAAAACTTTTTGTCAAAGTTTCCGAAGAAAATTTTTGTCATTGCTTTACATGATATCATTTGTCATAGTCTTTCTGTAAATCATAATCCAGAATTACGATGTGTAATTTGCACTGGTGTTACACTTTTTGCACCGATAGTACACTTTTGACACTGGTGTTAGACTTGAACTGCACTGCTCTCAGCCAATCAGAATCGAGTAATTTTTTCATGTGTATTATTAATTCTGTAATAAACATTTTGAATTTAGCGAGGAAGATAATGGGAACGAACACTAAGTTGATGGCCTTAGAAAAGATATGTTGATAAAAAAGCCAAATCCTCTCCAGGTGAATTATGACGCATTTAGTCTTCGAGTACCTAAGGAGAATTAACAAACTGATCAGGCAAGGGTGTGTACGCATGTCCTTCACTGTGCAGCAGCTCCGGTTTGGTTTTCGAGTCTTGTAACTTTAAGGGCCTGCGTCACGCCTGAGTTATGTCTATTTTGTCAAGTTTTGCCAAATCCTCTATAAAGCTTAATGTTAGCAGAGAAATTACTTCTTTAGAACTAAGTGACAAAACTAAAGATTTAAAAAAAAAAAAACAAATATTTCTCCCGGCGTTATAAAGGTGACAAACAAACGAGATTGACTTTGAAAACTGTTAAGCCCAACAGTTTTTCAACAGCGCGTATCGCAGTCCGTCTCAATCCTCTTTATTTGTTTTCCATCCGTATCTTCTCTTGTATTTGTTGTGTTATTGAAACGTTTTTTCGCTGTTTTAACGGCCATTTTCATGTTTACCTCAACCAAAGGGGCCGTTCTAAACTTTGCTTAAATGGCGCAGTTCATTTAAGATATTAAAATTGTGTCTATTGCTGTTCACAGGTGGCTTGCAAAAGACGAGGACGATGGTTTGATAGTCAGGGAGCTTCCTCTTGGTGGCACAAGCCTGCTGAATAGTGCGTTTTACTCATAACTTTCATTTGCCGCCTGTATAAGCGATTTCACTCAGTCACTAGAACCATTAGGGAGACTCTGCTCACGGATTCATCGTTTCTTTTGATGTACCATGATCTGAGTGATCTTGCATCACTCATCTTGTTTCAGATCATCCCGTAGGAACGTACATGTACCCTTGGATAGGAATTTACAAAAGTTTGGAACAAAGATGTCAAATTTAGACGGATGAAAGTCACGGCTATTACTGTGACAAAAACTGCGAAAACTCTGCATTTTTTCATCTTAAACTATATAATGAGGGTTCTTAAAATTTTGATAAGAGTATTTAGCTTATTTACAGTATGTTGCAAACTTTAGTCTTTGTATATTATATTTTATGCAGAGCCTTCATTCTATAGTTGCCTAAAAAGGTTAGGCGTTCGTGGGTTGAGTGTCCTTACTGTTGTGTAGCGGTAAATTGATTAACGCAACAACACAACAACAACAACAAATAAACTTTATTAATAATAACACTTAAAACTGAGAACATGTACAACTCGCATATAGCGTAAGCAAGTCGAGGCGAGTTGTGCAGGAAGAAAAAAAAAATAAAACTAAAAATAAACCAATTTGTAAGCTTCAAATAAAAGACTATAAATCACTATAAATCACGACAGGAATGAACTACAAATAAAATACAGTCATTAGCATCCGGCTTTGTGTGGTTTGAGCTGAGTAAGAGTTATTTTAACTGTAAATCATCTCAACTACATGAAAGACAACCAAGAAAAGCATGAAATTAATGTTGTTGGAACAACCAGCAGTGAATGGGATGTTGTGGTTATTTTCAGCGACGTCATATCTTGTGTCGGTGAAGACTGGTGACGTCCGTGGTGCGGGAACAGATGCCAATGTGTTCGTGCAAATTTATGGCGCCAAAGGTGACACTGGTAAATTACAACTAAAAAGCGCTGAAAATACGAAAAACAAGTTTGAGCGAGGCAGGACTGACCAGTTTGCACTGGAGGCCGTTGACATTGGAAAGGTGTGTAGCTCATATTGATATTGAGGGAGAGAAAGAGGTTTCTTCAATTGGCTGCCAAGAGGCAGTTAATTAGCAGATTCTGATGACTGTCTCTCATATTCGCTTGGCATCACGCAACAGTGGATAGTTATCCTCAAATAATAAAGAGCAATTTTAAAATTATTTCATTTCTGACACAGGTTTTTAAGAATGAACATTAGGCTCAACTCAATCTAAATTGCGTGCAATATGTTCGTCTTTAGATCGAGATGTTGCGCATCTCGCATGACAACAAAGGCAGTGCCGCTGGTTGGTTTCTTGATGACGTCACGGTAGACATACCTTCACGTGGTGATCACGTGGTGTTCCCGTGTCATCGCTGGCTGGTTGATGATGAAGATGATGGCAAGATTGAGCGTGAATTGTACCCAGGACAGCAAAGTCACACCAGTGCCAGTAATTGCTGTTTTCTTTATTTGTAATACAAGTGTGTACATTGGAGGGAAATAAATGTTTCATCGATTTCGATTTAATTCTTCAATTTGTAATAGGTTGAAGCGTAGTGTGCAAAAAAATTAAAGAAATACACAGCGCTAGCATCGGACTGAGGTATTAGATGTCGTGATAGAATGGTTGTAGAATTAAGAGATATGTAATTCGATTTGTGATTCAAGGTATTTTATTGTGAAAACTTTATTTAGCAACTCTGCCTACGCCTCTTAGATTTTGTTGGCTATCTGTTTTCAAAAAGCTGCACAGGATTAAGTTTTCTGTAATTTCTTTACCAGACTGCAATCTATATTAACCACTGTTTGTTGTCTGAATGTCTATTTTCTCGTACGCGTGTAGAAATTCCTCACGAGGTGACGGTGTACACCGGTGACGTCAGAGGAGCTGGTACAAACGCTAATGTGTTTCTTGTTATGTATGGAGAGAATGGCAAGTCAGACCAGTTTGATCTGAGAAACAGATCTGACAACTTTGAGAGAGCCCAGGTTGACAAGTTTAAAGTAAGTTTACGTATACTGAGGAGGGAAAAGAGAGTTTGCCTGGAAATACACTAGCCAATGTGAATTAGAACTTAACTTACTTCAAGGAGTAAAGAGCTTTGTTATGGCGCCCGAGGGGTCTTTTTAGCAGTTGTTGATCAACCTCGCTTTTTGGTCTCCAGTCAGTTATTCGCATCGTAATTTGAGTCTTCGCACAACGTTTCTTGGAAGAAGCTAGAGCAGAGTGGGAGACCTCACCATTTCTGTTAACAAAAATGCGTTGGTTGAAATACGAATGTTGTTAACGAGGCGTAATTTGCAAGTCTGAGTCGTGGCTATTTTTTGCCCTGTTCCACTCTCCTTTAATTTAACTAGTACATCTTTGTTATTAACAGGTAGATTGCGAAGATATCGGACCTCTGTTGAAAATTCGTATTGGTCATGATAACAATGGAATGCGGTCAGCGTGGTTCTTAGAGAAGGTAACATTTAACATAAGTTCGCTTTTATCGTTGATTTACTTACAAAAATATTCTACTTCCCTCCTCCCCCCTCCCCGGCGTTGGTCTGACTTTTATTATATGCCTGTCTCACTAAAGGTGGAAATTCGCCGCGTGAAGCCTGAGGACAAGGAACCGAGGAAAAATCGCAGGAAGTCTGGGGACGTGGAGGAGATGGGTGATGGCGATGAGTACAACTATCTTTTTGTGTGCAACCGCTGGCTTGCTCGTGACGAGGACGATGGACAGATCGTGAGGGAACTGGTACCCGTGGACTCAAGTGGGAAACCAAGACGAGGCTCTTTAGCAGGTAAAGTAATTAAGTTTCATCAGGAGCCATATCACTTTTCATTTTCCTTCTTTCTCGTCTCTCCACGTGAGAGACATATATGTATGAACTTTGGTCCAAAACAAATCCTATAATGATGAAGTTCCGAATTTCCTTCAGCCTCTTTCTCAAAGCGAGTCTTGTGCCTCAACTTTTAATCAAAACTAATTTTCATATGTGCACCAGGCCTCTCTTTGATAGAGAGGCCTTACTCACAAGAATCACTGTAAAGCTTCTTCGTCACTATAGATGTTTTGCTATTCTAAACCTCGGCCGTCTTGTAAATCTTTTTAGAAAACACTTATCGCGTGCACGTGTTTACTGGAGATGTTTCCAATGCTGGCACAAATTCCAACGTGTTTATCTGCGTATACGGTGAACTTGGCGACACTGGGGAGCGGAAACTGGATAAGTCCGAGACTCACATGGACAAGTTTGAAAGAAACAATGTAAGAATTGCTTGTTGAATGAGGATATTTTTTTCAATTTAGTGTTCTGTATAATTAGTGTATGAACTAACAGGAATTAGGTTGTGAAATGGAAAGAAACGGGGGATAAGTGGCCGGAACTTGAACTGAGAATTTTCGCCGATCTTGTCACTTTGTGTTTTGTGTTTTGTGTTGCTATGTCACACCAGACGGACTGGTGACTCCTGGCAAGAGCTCAGAGTTAGTGCTAGAGTTTCTTTTCTTATGCCAGTAGATTATCAAAAGCTAATTTTTCTTCACAATCCCATTTCAATGCCAATTAGAGCAGGCGATGGGAGTTATGAAAAGCATCATCTTGGGAGTATTGTCTTGATGTACTTCCAAACTCTCGGAACTAACGTGAAAGGAAATGTCTGATGATGCGTAACAAGAATTTTTGTTTTGATCTAGATAGCCGAGCGACTTCCCAAATTCTAGTTTGTTTAACTTGTAATACTTTTAAAAAATTTGTCGCCGCCTTTTCACAGGAGGATATATTCTCGTTCAACTGCGTCAACCTTGGTCCACTAAGCAAAGTCAAAGTGTGGCACGACAACAGTGGATTAAAGAGCGCCTGGAATTTGGACAGAATTGAGATCCAAGATAAACTTGCCGTGGAAAATTACGTCTTCCCTTGTAACCGCTGGCTAGCAACGAGTGAAGATGACGGGCAGATTTGCCGCGAGCTTGTTGTTGTTGATGAACGAGCTCGGAAACTAGAGAGAAGGAGAACGTTATCTAGGAGAGCAAGTGTTATTTCCAATGTGGATGGAGTTGATCTTGAGGCCAAAGGTTTTTTTTACCATTCCTCTTCTTTTTGACTTGCATTTACTAAGGTGTTTAATGATATTTGGTAGGTAGTTAAGTGCGTCTCTGAACACTCGAAAAATATTTGCAAGTGAAGCGGAACGAGCTCTATAACAATTATCCCATGAGCCCGCGTTGGATATGAAGTGATAAAATAACCAACCGTTGGTTATTTTATGAAGTGATAAAATAACCAAAGAGCGCGTAGCGCGAGTTGGTTATAATCACTTCATATCCAACAAAGGCGAATGGAATAATTGTTTTAGTAAATTCTCAAACCGGGTTTTGCCGCCGATTTTTATTTCCACAATTTTACAAAGCGAAAAATTTTAAACTTGGCGCACTATTTTCCATATGACGTAAAACTCCGACTGTTGGCTCATAGTCGGAGTTTTTTAGCCAATCAAAAAGCTAGAAATGCAATAGTCGGAGCTGAGAATTTACTAACATAAAATAGACTCTTTGACTATTACCCAACTGTTGCTCTTTCATGAAAAAAAAAACTCCAGAGAGCTTCGATTGTCATCGCACAAATCATAGTTAAATTTTCAAGAGTTCAAAATCATGTCAGCCTCTGATTTGTTCTTGAATTTTGTTTTTCATTTATTACACTGGGGGAAAAACGGAATGTAACTGAACAAAAGTAATATCGTTAAAGTAATATAGTTAAGTATCTGAAAATCTGAATCTGGAAATCTTAAAGAAAAGTGACAGTAAGTGACATATTTTCAGCGCATAGACTTCAGTCTTCATGGTCTGCTGTCCGTATGCAGACCTCTTCGTTAGAGGATAAGTTAGCTTTGCCTTAAAGAACCATATATACAAGTCAGAATACCGTGATGATCGCCAATCTAATGTCATAATACTGTTTTGTGATTCCTGTGAAGCTCGTATCACGACCTATGAAGTATCAGTTGTCACTGGTGATGTCAGAGGGGCCGGGACCAATGCCAATGTATATGTTATCATGTATGGAGAGGAAGGAGATACAGGTAAGTTATTAGCCGAAAAAGAATTAAGTTTTCAACCCAGGTCTTAGAAATGCTTGTATGCGAACAGAATGTTTACTGGTATACGTAGTTATATTTTCTGTTAGTAGAATTCTGCTAGTATGATACTAATGCAAATGCTGCAGTCTGATTGGCTGAGCTACTCGTATACTATCAGCCATTAGAGTACAGTGGCTGCCGGTCGTCCACGAAATGCGATGTGTTTATAGTTTTTCCGAAGTTTTGGAAGGAATTTTAGATGTTAACGGGTAATTAAAGTTCTGAGAAGACTAAAAGAAGCACATTTACGGTTTCTTGACTTAAATACGTGAAAATATTGAAAAAGCGGGTACGCGCGTAAACAACTGCAAATTTGCCAAGGACAGTTCGATACGTGCAACTATGTAAAGTTCAGGAAAGTTCAATAATGCATGGGAAAATCATTGGAAACCCTTATTTGAGTTAATTTAAGTTAGAACTCTACTAAAACAATTAGATTATTCGCTCTAGATTTCTTTGAGACGGCAGTTGATTCGGCCTTCGGCCTCATCAACTATCACCTCATAGAAATCTCGAGCTCATAATCTAATTGTTAATTAGGAAGAATCTTTAAATTTAGTCGAAGTTCCCTTCTGGACACGTTCGTATTCAAGTTTTTCTGTTGGGTGGGTGAAGTGGGCACGGCCCTGAGGAGAGAGAGTTACAGAAAAACAAGGCGGGAATTAAAGCAAGATGCGCTGTATACATTTAGTTGTTTTGGCTACAATTGGTGAGATCATAGCATTTCGCCGGGGGATGGTGTCAGTCCTTTTTTCCCTCCTTGCCTGCGATGTTTGATCTTCCATTCCTACATATATTATAAGTTCTCCGTACTGGTTTTGAGACATCTGTTTTGAAGTTGTTTCTGAGAATTTCTTGGTACATGGGGACAATATCACACAGTTAATTCTCGGGATTGTCCTGGTTGGCAATTTATTGTAGCTGTAAGCAATGTCTACCCAACTTGATCTTTTTTCAGCCTGTTGCCTCATCATACGTGTTGGTAGAACACTTTTTAGTGATATTCGAAATTCATGTGATCTAACCGAGTTGTTTTTATTTGTAGGCAAAGTTCCCCTGAAAACCTCGAAAACATTCAAGAACAAGTTTGAGCGTGGCCAGACAGATGTCTTCAACATTGATGCCAAAGTTGGAGAAGTTCAAAAGATCAGGTGAAATTTTAATGCGCCCTAGAAATTAAATAAAATTCTTCTTCTTTTCTTCTTTTAATTCCGACTTGCACCCGTTTATCTAACTTTGAAAAATGATTTTAGACTGATTCAAAACTAAAAACTCAAAATTCCCTCGTTTGGTCAAAGAAAGACGCCATAAATTTAAGATTTCTAAAAGAAGCTTTGATATCGTAAATGTAATTTCTTAGAATCGGAGACTCATGTACCACAAAGCTATCATTTTGAAGTTGTACAAATGTTACATGTAATACATGTTTTTGTTTCACTTCCCTCATGTTTTCCGGGTTAACCAATACATGTTGAAAACATCACCAGAGGGTCATTAATATTTCGTCATTGCCCAACAACATAGCAAATATGAACTTCTCATATCAATATTCTCGTTGTAGGATCGGCCATGACAACAAGGGTGGTTTCGCTGGTTGGTTCCTGGACAAGGTAATAGTGGATGCCCCCTCCCTGGGTCAGCGAGTGGTGTTCCCCTGTGGACGGTGGCTCGATAAAGACAAAGATGATGGACAGTTGGAGAGAGAGCTCTTTCCCGGTGTGGACACCGAGGAAGCTTATGTGCCATGTGAGTATCCCTTGTTTGAATTGAATGAGCCATCTTTGAGAAACAGTTCTAAATAATTTGAAAAGGATGGGACGAAAAGTACAAAAGCAACACGGCAGCCCTTCAGCGGAAAAAGAAAGAACATCAAAAAGCTTCGAGTCTCCTTTTCTTTGTAGATTTTCTTCCAGCCGCACTTAAATAGAAATGCGCGGACCTTTTAGAGACGTTTGAATTCGTACCTTAAAGACGAAGCCGCTATAAAATGGCATAAGCTCTTCCCCCTAATTCTGAATTCTCCCAAAAAATCAAGAGAGTGGACGATGAAGAGAGCAACAACAAGCGCTTAGCATTTGTTATGATCGTCAAAAGCAATAGAACTAAAAAGAAACGGTCCGAAAATATCATTATAATTACTTTTCTGTTGGTTGTTTTTCTTTGGAGTACATCATCTCCTCTCTTCGTATGTTGAACTGACAAACGAGTCTTGGTGTTTAACGGGAATGCTTCTTATATAGCGCGCCTTCGTTTTTAAAAAGATTTTACCCATTTCTTTCCTTGACCTGCTCCTTTCTAAAGGCTGGTTTTCACTAGCGACAGAGCCGTAGTCAGAGTCGTAATCAGCGTAGAGCGATACGATCTAGTGAAAATCAAACCGACAGAGTAGGAAGCAGAACACTCGTTTCGCTTATGACTCCGTCGCTTATGATCAAGTGAAAACCGCATTGTCGGAATCGCAAGCAGAAGCGGAAGAATAAACCAATCGCAGTGTTTGATTCCGAGCCTTGTGATTGGCTAGTTCTTCTGCTTCCGACTCCGACAATCTAGTTTTCACTGGATCACAAGCGACGGAGTCGTAAACGGAATCGGAAGAAATGGACACGTCTGATTCTTCCGACTCCGATTCTGTCGAGCTTATGACTCCGCTTACGACTCTGATTTTCGATTTTCACTGGGTCAAACTCCCTTATGATTCCGACTACGACTCCGACTCCGACTCTAAGTCCGTCGCTAGTGAAAACCAGCCTTAAGTGTATGATATCACCATAAAAGCTACATTGTAGAAAGGATTTGTCATAGGAACATAAATAAATTCGGGCAGTTTTGTCAGTGAATATCGCATTTGCTATAATAATGTTTTTGCAAGCGCAACGCAACCTTAATAAATATTTCTTATTAGACGTTTTGGTGTGTAGTATCGCTGAGTATTTTTACGAGTTGTGCCGTATTTTAGCGAGCGGATATTTATTTACGGGGAATGCGTGACAGAAGTATCCGAAGCGGAACGGAATTGGCGCGGGAAATCCAGCTAACTGATTGGTCAACAGCAAACAAACCTGTCTAACCGGTCCTCTGGAGTACGAATACCGCATGATATTTGTACTCGTCTTGGGCGTTATTCGTATTCTGCGAAGTGCAGTTGGATAATAAATGCATGTATTAGCTAAATGAATTGATGGACTCAGTTAACTAAATGTATGCATTACCATAGTAAAGTAATATGTTTAATATTTATCTTTATGGTTGTGTTTACTAAACATTCCCAGACGTGCCATACGAGATAACGGTGTACACGACTGACATGATGGGAGCCGGCACCTCAGCGCATGTGTACATTGTGTTGTATGGATCTGACGGCTGCACTGAAGAAGTGCTGTTGGCAGACACGTCAAAGAAACAGAAGGACTCCTTCAAGAGAGGCTCTGTTGATCAATTCGTCAAGGAGGTGGGTCTCTTCGAATCACAACCACTGTTTTTTGTGTTGCAAGATGGAAGTAAGATTCTAAAAGCAAACTAATAGTGTATCAGTGGTTGACTATTTGTTTTTAAGCACTAGTAGAGATCGTAATCACTAGTTGAGAACGTAATCCGAGCCCGCTCGTTTTATTAGAGAGGTTGCAAAGTAGCTTCTAGGCGCATCCTTGACATTACAATTTGTGATGCTTGAGAGAAAGGAAACGTGGTGGAAGATATGGTTGAGAACACGAGGAGAACTCAATGAAATCCACACCAGTTTGCCAACATTTTGATTCAGTGTGATTTGAACCCGGCCAGCAGTGGTCAAGAGCAAGAAAGCCCTTGCCTTTTTCCAGTGCTGTCAATCTCGTTCCCAGAGCCCACGTGTCTTTTGGTCAGCACCAAGACACGCAGCTCTGGAATAATTAACTATCTCGTTCCCAGAGCCCACGTGTCTTTTGGTCAGCACCAAGACACGCAGCTCTGGAATAATTAACTATCTCGTTCCCAGAGCCCACGTGTCTTTTGGTCAGCACCAAGACACGCAGCTCTGGAATAATTAACTATCTCGTTCCCAGAGCCCACGTGTCTTTTGGTCAGCACCAAGACACGGAGCTCTGGAATAATGAATTTCTAGAGTACAAGATTTTAGGATGATGATGATAATGAGTTTCGAATAAATAAAAAAAAAATGAGTTTCGGTTTCACGGCGCATGCGTTTCTTGGTTTAAATGGCGTCAAGAGGTAAAGTCGATGTGGATGCGTTCCACAAAAGCATTCAATACGCGCTGGAAAAACTAGGAAAGTCGAAATTTGGCTTTGAAAGAACAGCATTATCAAATTTTAAACTCAAAAGACGCAGTGCTGAAGGTGTTAAAGAGTTCTTTTACTTTTCCCGAATAGAATGCTACACCAGTGCTGGTTCCTTTTTTCTGTCACCCAGTATTAAAGCTCGGTATTTTACGTGTATTTCGTTGACCTTGTGGTTACTTTTTTCAGCTTGATAATGTCGGCGACGTGATCGAAAAGATACGAATTGGTCACGACAACAAAGGCATGACTCCTGGGTGGCATCTTGACAAAGTTGAGGTGCGGCGCCTGAAAGAAGATGGTGAGACCTCCGCCACATACACATTCACCTGCAAGCGGTGGCTGGCCAAGGATGAAGACGACGGTTCTGTTGTTCGTGAGCTGGTTCCTGACAAAGTTATTGAAGAATCAGTGACAGAGGATGGGGAACTGGAGACCAAAGAAGTCGCTCAGGAAACACTGGAACGTGAGTGTGCCTGAGTCAGTGTCATGGTGTACGTTCTCCTCACCACGCTTTCTTGAAATACGTTTTGTGGGAATAGTTGCTGAAGAAGTTGTGGAAACTCGAGCCGGACACCTTAACTGTTTTCTCCATTCTTATAACTTATATACTTGATTATACTATATGCCGTTAGAATAAATTGCATCCTGATCACTGTTAGGGCTTAGAGGGTTACCAGCTGCTGTCCAACTCATGGTTAAACTTTAGAGATAACAGATTGGAAATTGTTTTATTCGTTCTACGTTTCAGTCTTCCTCAATTATTATTTTGTCGTCAGGGTAACCTTCACAGCGCGAAAACGTGACTTGATATCTTGTGGCGAGCTTCATTTTAAGTTTAATAGCTTGCGTTTCATTCGCAGTTCGAAAGTACAAAGTCCACGTCTTCACTGGTGACGTCAAAGGCGCGGGAACAGATGCCAACGTATTCATTACCATATATGGGGAATACGGAGACTCGGGCGAGAGACAGCTTGGCAAGTCAGAGACATACAGCAACAAGTTTGAAAGAGGAAATGTGAGTGTTCAGCTTACCGCTGTGTTTTCGCCCGAATTACTATTTATCATAAGGAACACCGTTTGAACAATCCACTGTATAGCAGTCACTTTTTGTGAGCGGCAGTTATGTTAGCTTCGTCTTGTTCTTTAAGCTTTCACTCTCCTCTCGCGTTCCCCGAAAGGAACGATTGCGAATTTTCGCGTTTTTGAACATTCGCACGATAGTTCCAAACATCGCCAATGTTTCGTTAAAAAGGCCGATATTGCGCCGACTTTTCAGGGAGGTATTGTGTCATCCGATACGAAACCTCGGCGAAATATCGGTGAGATTTTGGTTGAAAAGTGGACAAACTTTGGCTAACTTCGTTTCGTATTACTTTTGCATAGTACTGTCACGAACGCAGTTTATAGTTCGACTCCTTATTGCCTTAACTTTAATTCTCTCATTCGTTCCTTGAAACAGGAATTTTTCGCAAAATATATTTTAAAGGGGCTCAGTCACGAAATTTTGAGTTATTTTGAGCATCGACAAAAATACCGTTAAATTGGAGGAATCCTGAAAATAACACTTTATAAAGATAGAAAATCATCAAAGAGATAATAATAAACCATAAAGGAACAAGGATGGCCAAGGATGGAAAAGATTGACACGGATTGCAAACAACGAATTTGAAAAATTTAGCTAAACTTTTCAAACCGTTTAACCGTGACTGAGCCCCTTTAACTTCAACGGTTGTGGAATGCAATTAGGCTCGTTAAGTGTCCCCTCTTAATTACGCAGGTTTCCTTTTTGCAAAAATTCTTTTAATTATTTCTTTCATGCTCAACAGGAAGATGTATTTGCTCTGGAAGCCGCTGAACTTGGAAATCTTTTTAAAGTGAAGCTTCGCCACGACAATTCCAATTTTAGCCCTTCGTGGTTTGTGGATCGAGTGGAGATTCGAGACCTCGAGACAGACAAGCTCTATCCTTTCATCTGTGAGAGATGGCTGTCCAAGAAGAAAGAAGAAGGAAAAATTCAACGTACACTTTATGTAAAAGGCTACGAGGTATACCTTCTAAACGACATTAATCGTTCGATAGCCAAATTCTTGTTTCTGATTAGTTCTCCATGTGCCTGTAACAAGTGATTGGAGCGTGGCTGATAATAACGACTCTTGGTAATTGGATCACCGTAATTAGGCATTTACGCCACTAGAAAGTCAATTACGGGCACTTAAATGGGTTCTTTCTTTAAAGTTTTAAAAAAAGTAGAGCATAAATCACTAGCTTTCTCCATCCTTGAATTATGGCATTACCACAATCGTTAACTGTAGGTGTACAGGCATTTTGGACACGCTCTGTACATGTAGAAGTGATATTCTGTAAAGACCAAACCTTTGAATGTCAAAAACTAGCTTAAAGAGTTGTCTTCCTCGGCAAAATCAGTTGGGTCGGAGATCATATTATTCATGGTTTATATGTGTTACCTGACAGTGTTCTTGTTACAATCAGCTGTGTTCATTTTGAATACATAACGGAATATGTGCTTAGAGCTCATACTTATCGTCGCATCGCTGGTTTGCTATTCTCAGGGTGAACGCTCCACACTTGGCGCCACGAGTCTCGGGTCCCTAAGCCAAAGCGGCAGCCTCAGTCCACGAAGAAGCAGTCGGAGTAGTCTCGGAGGCAGTCGGAGCTCGTTACATCGAAGCAACGAAAGTTTACCGACGGCAAGCCGGAGTGCAACAGCCGATGCTATTTTTGTGGAGGAGTTTGGTAAAGGCGAGAAGGAAGCAGCGGCTCCTCGTGAATGTAAGCAACAAGCTGAAAAGAGTAATTCTCCTTAGCTACTTCCTTACAATTAGTTTTATGGTAGTGCTGAGAATTTTGGTGTAGCATCCAGATTACGTCTCGTGATAGTTGGTTATTTTTCCTGTTGTCTCATTTGTGTTGGTGTTGTAAGAGAAGTGAAATTTCGATCACATGGAATTGTAAGGACTATAGAACATGTTGTTTTCGATCCTTTTGCTTGCCTTACAGTAGCTTTTTGAAGTCGTTACATTTCGTGAAAATAGTAGATTTGCTCGTTTTCCTCATTGACTTCAACTACCAGATTTCCTTTTGTTTTATCTTCATTGTTTAAATTTTGACGTCCCAGTATGGCTTAAATAACAGTTGCTCTAATTAGCATACGAAACAAAAAGTAAGGATTCTGGTTGTTGCAGTCAAGTGACGCTATCATGCAAATCGCCTATTGCTTAAATCCTTATCCTTATTTCCTTGGCCTCCTCTGGGAGAATAGGGCCGTATTGCTGAAATGCTACTGCACAATTAAAGAGCGAAATTGTCGCTTTTGTTGGTATGAGGACGGTTAAGTAGGTCGTAACGACGACGACGACATCGAGAAGTTTGTTTGAGAAAATTTAAAAATCTCTGCAACATCTTAGTACAATTCTTGTCCTTCCGCTGAGAAACGACATTGCGAAATGATCAAACTCATAGTTTTCTCGGGAATTTGAACTGAGGCAGTGATTTTGCCATATATGTATTTGGACTTAAAAATTGTCTTCACTTATTTGGTTATAAGAAAAACTGTTTTATATTCCTATTTTTCTTTAAATTTCTCCCGGCCTTTGTGTAGTTTTCGTCCTAGATCATCGGACATAGCCTCCTCTAGACGTTAAGTTAGACCCGGCTTCACATGAGCCGAACCTAATGACAGTTTAGGTTGACTCAAATCACTAAAAGAACGCCAAACGTCGAACTCATTTCAGTCGAACCGAACTGCTACACCAAACAAATAAGAAAAGTGGTCTTAAAAATATTGAAGGGCCGCAGCCAGGATGAAACCTAGTGAAAATTTAAAAACGATCTCTGGCTTAAATGATTAAGAACTACGAGCTTTCGACTGCACGAACTGCAGTCTTCGACAGGTAAAATAAAGCGATGGGAAAATTTGAACAAAAAACGTGAATTGCGAAATAATAAAAATGTAAATAATGATGAATGTTTGTTAAAAAGAATGTTGTATTGCCAAGGTAACGGGCAAGAATTGCTATCTGCGTCAGGTGTCACTATTATTTAGCAGTTCACGCTTTTTATTCAGATTTTCCCATGGCTTTGTTATGATTCATTTTACCCATCGAAGACTGCAGTTCGGGCAGTAGAAAGCTCGTAGTTTTTAATCATTTTAGCCAGAGATCGTTTTTAAATTTTGAAAAAGTGGTCTTGTTGGTCATTTAGACCTTTGATTATTCGTTTGGTTCGACACGTGTGAAGATCGGCGTTGGACCTTAAGTCAGTGATCAAGCGTTATTCACGGCTGGCCAGGCGTGAAGAACGCCTGAGTCGCTCCAAATACTATTAGGCGAGCTTAATTGGGTCAAACGCCGAACCTCACATGCGCCTAATTGGTTGAATTGGGTTCGGCTCATATGAAGTACGGTGTTTAATCCGGGCCTAAGTTGAGGTGCAGCGTGAAAAACGGCGAGCGAAAAAAATAGGCGAGATTACTGAACACCTGGAAGAGGCTAATCATGTCATGATGGAAACTATTATAGTGAATTTTTATTTCTGTACGTGGCTTGCTCCAAACACTCTGACAGATAACCGTTTCTTCATTTTGTTTTTCTCACAGCTATTGCTTATACCATCCGCGTGACCACAGGCGACCAATCAGACGCGGGCACTCAAGCGCAGGCGCATATAGTGCTCATAGGCAGTGAAGCAGCCAGTGAAAAGATTCCATTAGTGCTCATACAGAGAGAAGGATTCTCTCCAGGTCTAACGGAGACGTTTTCTGTGGAGGCTGTAGATGTTGGGGAAGTGAAGAAAGTCGAGCTGTCTCACAATGGTTATGGCGCAGACTCTGGCTGGTTCGTGAAGGAAGTTGAGGTAGATGTACCGACCAGTGGTAAGAAGTACTTCTTTCCTTGTAACAGATGGCTGTCAGAGAACAAGGAGGATGGAAAAGTGGTGCGAGTGCTGTCTGCATCGGATGGTCAGCTCGTCACCTATAAACCACGTGAGTTCTTCAGCGTGTTCTTGACCTGTCGAGATTGTTAACAACTGTCGTGAATGTAAAACAAGAGGACATATTCTTTCTCTCGGTATTGGACTGGAATTAATTTGTAGTAAAGACTTACGCGGGGTGGTATCATTTAAAAGAGATTTGTTTATGCATTTGAAAAGACTCTCCACAATAACTTCAGTTGCAAGCTAATGCCAGTCCAATTTGAT
>JAHPZR010034921.1:0-24925 GCA_019787425.1 Platygyra sinensis
AGCCGTCACTACAACATGACTTTTCTATTCTTGGATTGGCGGATGCCATTAAAGATTTTGATAAATCGAAGGTAATTCACTGCTAGACTGAAATGTTTAACTTTTCATGCCAAAATTCGAAATTAGTTATGAGGCTAATATGAGTGCGGCAAACGAAATAACACCAAATCGAAGGATAAAAATTTTTCTCATGTTGCACTGAGTATATATGTGTGTGTGCATTAAGTATATGATATATGACTGTGTGCATGTGTATGTGTGTACGTGTGTGAATCTTCAGGTCTAAGTTAGCTGTCATAAGTCCATATTGTAATTATTTATATTAAGACCTGTTTTTTTAACTGTCGAGACCTGACTTAGTATAAGCTCCGTGGTTTCCTTCAGGTCTCCTCGCCATTTAATTTTACTTTTTCTCTTAAATCGTATAAGACTACTGTAGAATATTGCATATATGGCAAATAAAAAATAAATGAAAATAAACTAGGCACGACAAGATCAAAGAAAAAATTTCATTCTCAGAAAAAATATTTCGTTATCAAATATTTTAAAATGAGATTGAGTTTGATATAGGCAATTGCCAATTTCAGGCACGAACACTAAGGGGTTTGGTCGATAACCCAAATGTATGGCAATTATCTAGCTCTGCGGTGCACTGCAGGCAACAAGCAGAACAAAAAACTGTTGTGTATAGCCTATTAAACAATGGTTTATAATTAAAAGCCTTCACGAATGAGTATGGCTTATTTGCCGCCAACCCTCAAACATAACGAAACGCAAAACCGTCCTAACATGTAAAACCTAACAGCATTTTTTAAGCTTATGTTTCTTGTCGAAGGATAAAACATTATCACAAATTAAATGATCTAGTTTTCCTATATATTATAGTACTCGGAGTAACACTGGTTTTAAAACCCTTTTCAACTTGCAGTGGTATATTTATGAGGTGACTGTGATCAGTCACAGGTCGGGGCTTCACAAGAACATTATATTTGCAACGATCACATATTTGCTGTCTTGTTTCCAAAAGGAATTTTTTCCAGTATCGAATTGAGGGCAGATGGGAAAAACCGCTGGGGAGGAATCTGGGAAGCACCACGTGACTACACATTCCTTTCAGCTTGCGACAAACAAACCGAAGTAAAGTTGGTAAAGAAATTTGACTCATGGGATGAGAACAGCAACTTGGAAAAGCGCATGCCACGATTGGAGACATCGAAACGATGTTTTACTAAGCAGTGCCTCTACTAAAGACGACTTGTCGGGCTCTCCTGGTGTACAACAGCGGTGCTCCCTCGGCGTCTTATTTGGAGAAGAAGCCAAAACCAAATGTGGTGAGATTTTGGATGAGAGAAGGTGCCAGGTAACATAGCGGTATTATATATGTATATCTACTATACGGGGTAACTCGTTGAGGAGAGATGATGAACAAAATCCTGCCCTGTGATTGGATACCCGAGCGGGCAAGATAGTGCTATCCTATCCCCAAGGGAATACTCGCTGTGTCCTAGCAAAAAAAAAATTCAACAAAAACCATATGATAAATTCTTTATTGACCAAGCCTGGTCAAGATGGCTGGACATCGACCATATTGGACATCGGACCATATTGGCTGGATACGGTTTTCCCGAGTTTTATGGACCTTGACGCCATCTCGATTCATAAACACGCTAAAAAACAACTTAGCCAATATCCTGCCATTTGGACCTCATACTTGGTTTATAACCCGTAGGTATATGACCTTTGTAGCCGATCATCTCTGATCAATTATCTGCGAATTAACACATTGACGTCAGTTTTTTTACACTTCTGTTCTGTTTATTGATCTTGAGTTTAATCAGAGGTGTGGATCCACAAAGGATCACGACAAGGATCCGCAGGCTACTTGTATTATACTGTAATAAAATTCACTGTCGATAACAGGAAAGATGCATGAAAAAACCGAAGACAGTTTGTTTTTTATTTGTTTTTTTTTTACAACTTGTCCTACCTCGCTCGTCGTGTCAACATCGCGTACACTATCTGCTTATTAACAATGCAAATTGGCCAATAGCGCAAGAATTTCTGCAGTTATTGTAAAAAAACATGTTTACACATTATATTTATTAACAAAACAATCGCTCTTGAAACCAGATTATCTTGTAACGACTTTAAAATTACACGGTTTGAGAGCTGGTAACAAGTATGATGAGGATGGTTTTCAAATGATGAAAGTCAGTGATGGCCCAGTACCTCCCAGTCTACTGTGATATGACAAACAGCTAAAGGGCATTCACTCTTATTGTGACGAGCGCCTCACAACAACTGGACTCGGCTCAGGTTCCTCCCCAGTGACGTAGTGTACATATTCCGTTGGAACAGCTACTTTATTTACTCCTTTGTGTTGCCCTTATTTGTCTCTTTTATTTAATTGTATAACCCCTAAAATTAAATTTATTGTAACAATTTTCTGGTCTAATTGAGTGATTAACAAACAATCAACGTAAACTTTCACCACTAAATCTAAAGACGTGGAACATGCAATCCAAAGGGCGTGCGCCATTGGCCAATAATGCGTCGACTGTGAGTGTTAAGCTGTTCCGAATAATATCTATGAATAGGAACTAAATGATTAACTTACTTCACAGGAACCGAGCAAAATAACCCATAGCGATATAAACAATAATATATCAGAAGAGCGGGTTATGTCCGTTGTTGCAACTGTGATCATCCTAGTAACCTAATTAAACAACAGAACATACGACAACAAGATCATTTCCTTATGTCTTTTCATCTCCATTCATGTTTACGTTACCAGTGTCCGTATACTCGCTAACGTGACGCAAGGCCTTAATTCTTTATCTCGGTATTATTGTGTATTATTTCTAACACATGCATTTTTCAAAGCTGGATGCACCATGGCGTCCCTGATCATGGTGTAGCGATATTAGGTCAGTTCGCCCTAGACCTCCCCATGATAACAGCTAAGAGCCATTTATTTTGCATATTCTTAACAAAGTTTGCTCTTAATTCGTTGTCGCTAATGTTTCACTATCAATTGTTTCTTTTTTATTTTCTTATTAGAAATGAACTCTACCCGGATTGAATCGGGATTACTCTATATTGGACTTAGCAGACAGCATTAAAACTCTCAACAACAATGGAACTTTTCAATACATGCTGGATGCTAACTCTCGTCGTCACTGGGAGGAATTTTTGAAGCTCCAACTTCATACAGGTTAATTAGTTGTGATAAATGTTTTCCTTGAACTTGCTTTTTGTTGAAGTATTAACGTTGCCGCTATTCCAGACATGTTCACAGAGATGGAAAGGGTGAATGGCGAATACACCCCTTAAAATTATTGTTTAATGAAAGTGGGTAAAAGGAAATTGCAGATTTCTAAAAAAATGGTGGTAGACGCGTTTGATAAAAAGGTATAGTCTAATTATTCAGTTGCAATTTTCCTGCGTTCGACTATTTTCCATTCTGGCAAGTAATTTCTTCGATTCAAAGTCGATTGGCTACGATTTGCTAATATAAGAGAGCTAAGCAATACAGAAAAGGAGTCCACGGAGACTTTGGGACACCGATTTAAACATTTTAGAATAGTTAAATAGTGCAGCGCTCTATGCACTGAAACTGTGCAACTTGCCGTTTATTCTCAAGCTTCGAGGGCCACGGTTTTAGATAAGAAAGTAACCTCAAATTCTATCGTGTTTAAATATAGGATTGATGTTATAGCTGTTATTTTGCAAATATTTAACCCCCGCGCTTAGTTTCTTTCGCGAATCCGGCCAGATCTTGTCGTTTGTGTTCCTCGAATTAGCAACTGGTATAGCTTAAAGACAAGCGTTGAGTGAATGCTGGTGAAACTCCCTGCAGAAGTCTTTGATAGTTACGCAAAAAATCGGAGAATAGAAAAGTTTTACAAATTCAGTTTGCAGAGTGCTGCTCATTAGTTTGGTGAATTCTCTTTTAATTTTCAGTAAAATTTCCTTGTATGTATTATTTTGAGAATAAAGCTACATTAAATTGCGCCCAAAATTGAAAAAAACTAAATGATCTGAAATATGAAAAATGAGACCTATTTAAGGTCTACCAATTGATACATTTATATTCTTGATCAGATTTAACTTATTTTCACTGAAGGTTAAAGTAGTTTGTTTCCTTTTTCCAGTTTCATGGCAACACATAATAAACAAACGAACGTGAATTTAACAAGGAAATTCAGCAGCTGGGAGTATTCATGGTGGAAGTCGTTAAACAAGCGAATGCCTTGGTTCGACGCCAAAGGAACACATAACAAGGCTCTCTTAACTACGTCCGACAGTCCCACCTACTACCCCTCGGGTTCTATCATCTGGGGTGACACGGATAGGCGCCCAGCGGATTGGATCTGGGACGGTGGAATGAGAGATCCCGGAGTGATCTGGTATTGGGTGAACGAGGACGACTGTGACGAGGACAGAAGACCAGGTTAAAAAAAAATGAAAGAATGTACATTTAAAAAACGCGGATGACTTCCATTCCAATCCATCAGGATTGATTCAGTTCAATCCACTTAGGGCCCTTCCCCGTTCCAAAAGAAAAAAACAAAACAAAGTGGTCCCAGTAAACGTGCAAGTTGCTTGTTAGTTTTAACACTTGGATGCATAGTTGTCAATAACTCGGTTAGGAATGGATAGCTCATTGTAAGATTTTAACATTTCACCCTTTCCTGACAAATTCAATCAGAATACGTCACTGCAGAAAAAGTTCTGCTTGAATCGTTAAATCAAAACCAAATTCCTCTGCATGCATATTCAATAGACCCTTTTCGATATATTAAAATTCTGCTTTGCAGTGAGGCTTAGAGGATAAACCAAAGGAAATTGAATGAGCATGTTTAATCATTTCTTTTGTTTGTGTTCTCTGTTCACTATCGAGCTGAATTTTAATATAACGAAAATAGCCTATGGGATAATTTTTTATTGTTGACTAATTTTTTGATGTTGACTCCAGTTAATAACCTAATAATCGTCTGCGAACGCGTATGTTTTAACCTCGAAGAAGAAACTAAATTAAAAAGAAGGTACACTTTCAAAAAAATCGTTTTGAACATCAGTATTGCTGTTTTAGTGGATGGCGGATTAACCGAGTGGAGCGAATGGGGAAGATGCGATCAGTTATGTGAACCTGGCAAACAGAGAAGGCACAAGACCTGCATCAACCCTAAACGGCGCTGTGGTGGCAAACAGTGCGATCCCAACGTGGCTACAACAGAAGAAAAACCGTGCATGTATTGCCCTGGTAAACACTTTATAACAAATATGTTGTAGCCCTTCTCCACTAATGCTAGTGTACAATTAAGTCAGCACTACGTTTAAAACTGCTTCTATCAAATTGAGACCCTTTTAAATTTACTTGCATTTGTATCCCAGGAATTGAATCAGTCTCTTTACCTGTTTTTTCTTGTCGTTCACACTTACGTGTGAAATAACTAACAAACAAAAATGATAAGCTTGTTTTTTGTCGGTAAGGACCAGTAAAAAAAATTACGGTCCTCCTATTAAATGATTTACTTGCGGCTTAACCTGGACGTTGCTTTTTCGTGCAAATATTTGAATTGGCAGAACCAAGCTAGCAAATACAATAAGTATAGGAAATCGTATGAACGCGAGTGCATTTCGTGATATATGGGCACGAGTGATGTTTTTCAAGTTCTCAAAATTGCACGAGCCGCAGGCGAGTGCAATTTGAGAACTTGAAAAACATCACGAGTGACCATATATCACGAAATGCACGAGCGATCATACGATTTCTTATTTATAATATTCTCAACAAAATTATAAAAAAAAATCAAGAAAACGCGACCGTCACGCTTCTATGGGCACGCAACTCTGAAGTGGCTTCCACACTGCTCACATGTTTTATTTTAACCAATCAATTACAACCTAGTGACAGGTAAACCAATCGTGAATTTTCAGGTAAACTTCAGAAACTTTATGAACTGAACAAGTTTTTATATCAAGAGCATGAAAAATCAGTTAAGCGATGGCAAGTTTGTAATTGTTCCGTAATGAGTTACCTCGAACAGACAGTTAATGCTGATCTGAACTTTTGGGTGAACCGCCTGTCCTTGAATAACGCTAAACGTGACTTGACAGTTGTGGAAATTGTTTACCGTAAAAGCATGATGGCTGCTTGCTTGCTGGATCTGTTCCGTACTCGTTGGGAGAAAATACCACACTGAAAATCCTAGGAAACTGTTTGATGTTGTTGTCTGTGGAGTTCTGCTGATGTGTGATGTGCGATAGCTGCCGATGCTCCCTTTCATTTCCTTCATTGTAGTCGTTCGGCGACTTTTCATTTGCGTGGCCGATCACCTGAATAACAGACTGCCTCTAAACGTTCGCTGCCCTCAGCTGCTTTCCACTACATCGTCTGAGAAATAACTCCTGGACTGGAATCGCCTAGGGTTCCTGCTGTCCATAGTATTTCTTCTTCTTTGCTTGGCAGTGCACTTGCCGCGTTCGGCCTCTTCCCTTTTCCTTGCTGGCGAAGATGTTTTACTTTTCCCTCGAGCACGAACTTGGACTGATAAAACTCCCGGTCCCGTGTAATTGAGTACATGTGCTCACGTTCTTTTAAACGCCGGTAAAAGGCTGCCAGCATGGACTTCAAACTCTCCGGTTCGTACTCTAATCCATCATGGTAAGTACTCAGCATTTGTAACTTTTCATCGAGATCTTCGCGCTCATACTCCTCCAGTTTTGGGTTGAATTTTCTTTCATTTTCCAGTTTTCCCAGACATTCAACCACGTTTGTGTTAATTTAGTAGTGCTCTTGTTTTTTGCCTTTAGTTTCAGCTGGTCAACAACTATTTTGTTGGACGAAGTATACCGACTTTCAGCCATTTTGTTTTTTGCTTCAGTTAAATTTCGCGCTTCCCCAATAGTTTCCATAGCAACTTCCGTATTGCACTCTATAACCTCCAGTTGCACTCTATAATCTATTTATGCACTCGTTATTGACCAATCAAATACTTGAAATTTTGTTGAGTATATTATAAATTTGCTTATAATATACTCAACAAAATTTCAAGTATTTGATTGGTCAATAACGAGTGCATAAATAGATTATAGAGTGCAAATAGAGGTTATAGAGTGCAATACGGAAGTTGCTATGGAAACTATAGGGGAAGCGCGAAATTTAACTGAAGCAAAAAACAAAATGGCTGAAAGCCGGTATACTTCGTCCGACGAAATAGTTGTTGACCAGCTAAAACTAAAGGCAAAAAACAAAAGCTCTTCTAAATTAACACAAACGTAGTTGAATGTCTGGGAAAACTGGGGAAATGAAAGAAAATTCAATCCTAAACTGGAGGAGTATGAGCACGAAGATCTCGATGAAAAGTTACAAATGCTGAAGTACTTACCAAAGATGGATTAGAGTACGAACCGGAGAGTTTGAAGTCCATGCTGGCAGCCTTTTACCGGTGTTTAAAAGAACGTGACTACATGTACTCAATTACACGGGACCGGGAGTTTTATCAGTCCAAGTTCGTGCTCGAGCGAAAAGTAAGACATCTTCGCCAGCAAGGAAAAGGGAAGAGGCCGAACGCGGCAAGTGCACTGACAAGCAAAGAAGAAGAAATACTATGGACAGCAAAAACTCTCGGCGATTCCAGTCCAGGAGTTAGTCTCAGACGATGTAGTGGAAAGCAACTGAGGGCAGCAAACGTTTAGAGGCAGTCTATTATTCAGGTGATCGGCCACGCAAATGAAAAGTCGCCGAACGACTACAATGAAGGAAATGAAAGGGAGCATCGACAGCTATCACGCATCACACATCAGCAGAACTCCACAGACAACAACATCAAACAGTTTCCTAGGATTTTCAGTGTGGAATTTTCTTCCAACTAGTACGGAACAGATCCAGCAAGCAAGTAGCCATCATGCTTTTACGGTAAACAATTTCCACAACTGTCAAGTCACGTTTAGCGTCATTCAAGGACAGGCAGTTCACCCAAAAGTTCGGATCAGCATTAACTGTCTGTTCGAGGTAACTCATTACGGAACAATTACAAACTTGCCATCGCTTAACTGATTTTTCATGCTCTTGATATAAAAACTTGTTCAGTTTATAAAGTTTCTGAAGTTTACCTGAAAATTCACGCTTGGTTTAGCTGTCACTAGGTTGTAATTGATTGGTTGAAATAAAACATGTGAGCAGTTTGGAAGCCAGTTCAGAGTAGCGTGTCCATAGAAGCGTGACGGTCGCGTTTTCTCGATTTTTTTGTTATAATTTTGTTGAGAATATTATAAATAAAAAATCGTATGATCGCTCGTGCATTTCGTGATATATGGTCACTCGTGATGTTTTTCAAGTTCTCAAATTGCACTCGCCTGCGGCTCGTGCAATTTTGAGAACTTGAAAAACATCACTCGTGCCCATATATCACGAAATGCACTCGCGTTCATACGATTTCCTATACTTATAGCATAATCTGGACAACACTTAAGCACCGAAATATACGTTTAGTTTTAGCGATTTTAACATATTATAAAACATTCTGCTTTTTTTGCCAGAAAGTGGAATACGAAGCTACGGCGACTTTTGTGTTGCCCCTAACAATACAGGTTGTTCTCCACCTGATGGCACCTATCTCATCTTCACCAAAAAGAGAGGCATGGCTTGTAATGCGACCGACATGATTTTCGTCTTTGACCAGGACGGCGTTATCCATCACAAGTGCAGCAAGAAAGTGATCTGTCCCCAGGGTAACTTTGCCTTATTTTGTTTCCGTTTTAACAGCATTTTTGTGGTGACAGTATCTTCCCCGCAATACTGAAAGTACCGTTCGTGAGAAATACACAGTCATTTTTTGTTTACGTTAGTTGAAATTGGCTTGTACGTCTGATATATGAATGCATGTTTGGTTTTAAGTCTTTTACGATCAGGTAAATATAAGTGGTAAAATGTTTTGGGAGTTCCTATAAATTTTATGATGAAATGAGTGAAACAGGTTACTTTTATTTACGCGGCCTGTTTGGCCACAAAGTGACCTTTTGTTTGACGGTCAAATGTGAGAACTGACTTTATTTTCAAATCAGTTTGCAAAAAGAACGCAAGCAAATGGTCATGTGGTGTTGATTGCTGTGTGTATTTTATGCTGTTTCGTCCTTAGACAATAATCCTACTTACGGGAAGAAACTTATGCTGAAGGATAAATGTGATCTGAGCATTTCCAAGCACGTCAGGTGTGTCCATAATTACTACAATTTATTAAAACGGACACGATGACTTTGAAAAGTCAAAATCCAATAAACTTATTTTTAAATACGTGGTGGTAATGATTTAGTAACGACCTCGTTTTTGTTAAAAAAAAAAGAACTTGGCCTAATAGTACTTGGCAATGAACGGAAAGTTATGATGATTTTCACCCTTACAAGTTGTGACGTCACCTTGAAAGAGACGTTTTCAAATTCTACTATCGTGCCTTGAAAAATTGTTAAAACAGTAATATTTATTTGCTTTCCATCAACAATTCACTTGCTGCCTTTATTTTGAAGCATTTCCTGTTCGAGTGAAGTAATCATAATTTTAGTTCGATTTTGACCTAAAGTGTAGCAAAATGGCCGTTTAGTATCCTTTGAGCCTGTTCATACCGATTCGTTTGAAAAAAAAGTATGACTTAGCTTTGAAAGATTGAGAATTGTCACATGTCGTACAAAACCCCCAAAAGGATTGAAGCCAGAAGCCCACTGGCATGTTTGGTTAAATGCTAACTCCATTGGGAAAACTCTCAATCCAAAAAATACTATGGGTCGCCAAAAATATTATAAAGGGCTAATATGAAATATTGTGGTTAAGTCCCTGACAATGTATCTCGACTGCCTAAAGTTGCCGCTAATAACGAGCAAAAATCATTAATAAAATAAAATCAGTAGTAAAACCTCAATCAACTAACCTCCCATTTGAACAAGCTATCAGTCTCCTAGTTACATTGATTGGATGTTGTCATGTTGTTCGTCGTTTCAGAATGGCAGCTGGTTCTTCATTAAAAAATTTGAGGCATAACTTCTGTGTTCACCCAAGTGGAGGATGGCCTCGCGAGGGTGTCAGCCTGGTGTACTGGCCGGGATGTTCCGAGGACAGGTTGAAGCTGGACTTCTTTGATCTGGGTGAGAATTCAAAATGTGTCTAGGTATCATGCACTTCTAAATATGTGTGTTCAGGTATTTCTCGGAGCAAAAGGGTATGGTTTGGCGTTTTCTACTTTCAGGTACTCGGAATTTTTGCAAAGACGACAAGGACAAATTTGTACAGATGAACTAATTTGTTGCTAAGAGTAAATAAATAATCAATAAAATTTTCCCACGTTCACAATTTTAAGCACTGTAACAAGTAAATAAAACTAAAGTTAACTAACCACCGTCTGGTGTTAGTATTTGGGGTTTTAGTTATTTGCAAAATAACTTTTCAGAGCGATTTTTCCTCGAGTATTGAGAAGTAATTGGTTTACGTAACTATACGCTACCCGATTCGCGCTTAAAGTTTCGATTGGCTCATCAGATTGTCTGTGTCCTTCATGACTGGCCTGAGTGATTACACTGGTTTAGGTTTTATCGCACTAACTTGAAAGCTGCCCTATTATTTAAAGGAGGAGTTACCTGTCTATCTAAATGAGCCAATCAAACCTACTTGACATATGGTTTGACTGCTTGGGGCCAAGCCGCAAAAGCCCATCTTAATAAATTATTGCTACTTCAAAAACGTGCACTACGCTTGATGTATTTTCTAAATCCAAGAACTCATGCTATTCCTTTTTTTATTTCTTCTAAAATATTACCCATCCACCAGCTTTACTTTGAAGCTGTCTTACACTCTATGTATGATGTCTCAAATAACTCTGCTCCAAAAGATATATCTGAAAAATTTGTCAAGACCAGATTGATTCATTCATATAACACGAGGGCTGCATCTTGTGGCAAATATCATATTCAATTTTCACGCTTAAATCAACAGCAGAACTCTTTTTCATGCTTTGGCGCGAAAGCGTTGAATTGTCTCCCATCGCAAGTGTGTAATCAACCAAAAATGGCATTCAAGAAATCAATTCGCAAAGCTTTATTGGTAGCTTTAGAAGGCGAGGAGAATTATATTGAGGCACCTAATTTACTATCTAAAATTAATTTATATTTTACATAACTTTTTATAGCCAATCACTGTTAATCTCTTCGCCTGTTTAGTTTGTTTATTTTGTTTAGGTTATTAAGCTACCTTTTAAAATCATTCTGTAAACATATTTATCCCCGGATGCTAATGACTGTATTTTATTTATAGTTTATTCCTGTCATGATTCATAGTCTTTTATTTGAAGCTTACAAATTGGTTTATTTTTCTTCTTCTTGTTTTTCTTCCTGCACAACTCGCCTCGACTAGCTTACGCTATATGCGAGTTGTACATGTTCTCAGTTTTAAGTGTTAATTATTAATAAAGTTTATTTGTTGTTGTAACTGGCGTCTAACTGAAATCTTTGACATGCCGTTCTCCATGTACGTATAATCATATGCTATTGACTAGGCGTGAGGTTAAAATAACTAGATATTGGCTGTTCTTTTCCCTGTGTCTCTATGGCCCGGGGCGAACGAAAGAGGCCAACATAACTTAGTCAATAGAGCATATTTTGATTTAGAAGAACATTGTGTAATTTCACGACACGGCAGGTATTCCCGAGCGGACAAGATAGCGCCATCTTTTCTCGCTCGGGTATTGAGCCAATCGCAGAGAAGACAAAGATTCATCTAGACTGCTAACAGATTCATTTGACAGTTCACCTTTATGACAGTGGGTTTTACTTATGTTTTCAGATCCTCCAACAGCTGCCTGATTGTCAGGAAGAAGAATACTTAGTTAGATGTGGATAAAAAGAGTTATGGTACATGTATAACGATATAGGATTTCGTGAGAAATTGCATTAATCTTGAATGAGACATAATAAAAAGAAATAAAAGTTAATCTCGATAATTTGTAGTTTGAATATTTACCTGAGCCTCGATAAATTCAAAATGCTATGGAGCGTTTTGAAATGACGTCACGGCCGACATGTTGAAGTTCCCATAATATGCTTTCTCTGCGGAAAAGCATTTTAATAATTGGGAACGCCGCGAAAACACTATATTTCACAATTATTCCACGAGCGGGCGTTGGATATGACATGTTATATAAATAACCTCGCTTATGATCTAATAGAGGACAGACGCACCATTGAAACGGGTATCGTTACAAAGGTTTTAATTCCCTCTGTGTTATAAAAAAGGTGGAAAGTTTTCAGAATTTAGATAACGTTTTACGTGACTGGGCGAAAGATAAGGTGCAAAGTCTTGTCGAGGCATTTAAAAGATACGAGAAGAAGGGGGAAGAAAGGAAAACCCATTTTTTTTTTAGAGAATGACTCAGAAAAAATACTCGAGCAGTCGGCAGTCGAGCGAGACTGAACCAAACACGATTAGTCTTAAAATAAGATAAGGGACTATTGCTTTGTCTGGAGTTTATCAAACCCACTTGGACTTCAGGAGCCAAAAAAGGGGGTTTTCAGATTTCCTTAGCAACAGACTTGTAGTTAAGTTTCTCCCCCCCCCCCTAATTCTGGGGTGTAACTCTGCGATGGACTAGCATCTCATCCAGGGGAGCATAGAAATACTCCTGGTTGCTTCATGCTACAGAAACCGGCATAAGCTTCGGGCTGATGGGCCATCCTTGCATACGGCGGGTGAGCCCGCAGTACGGGCGGCAGTCAAAACTTACCTGTCCTACCGAAACGACACGATAATAGCCTTTTTCTTCGCAGGTAACAAAAATAGAGTTAATGCTAAGGTTGCTTTGGCTTCTTCTAATAGTTAACTCGAGAATTCTGGGTTTAGTTTGACGAGAAACATGATATTTTTTTCAAAATAAGGCAAGTATCACCCTACCTGACGACACTCGACGAACTACGAGCTAGTTGCCATGCCGGACACCGGCGACTCAGATTTGGCGCCAAATTAGAAGCTTGGAGACATAAACTTCTCCATATTTTTCACATTTTAAGAACTGATAGGGTTTTGACAATTGTAAATCCCTTTTCGTGAATATTTAGTGCCAACCCCAGCGACAAAAGTTGCCTGGCTTTAATGCCATTCCAGTAAACATGTCAGTTTTTATGGCATTTAGGAAGTATTGTAGAGGGATGTGTCAACATGAGCTACTAGATTAGAGAATTTTGCCAACGGCTAATAACCTAAAAAGCTTGTCTGTTTAAAAACACGTACTGAGGTGGACACAATAAACTGTTCACTCATGTTCACGGCCGTTGACCGCGACTACATCACATCACGATTAATTTATGACAACAAGATATTTTGTGCCACGCTGTTTTGACGAGCTGCTTGTTGGATGTTTAAACGCTCCTTGAAAATCGTTTTACGTTACAGCGGTTATCAATCACACGCGACCTTGAGCGCAAAAAAAATCTAGACAAAACCTAAGTTTTGATGAACGTCAATCATCTCCGCCTCCTTGCCGACTGTATACAAAATGTACCTGAAAAAGTAAAACCTTGCAGTGATCCGCTCGTAGAAATTATCATTTTGCTTTCGGCATGTAAGGTTAGCTCACTAACTTACTAACTGCATCCTTGAATCTATAATGAAAACGTTTGTCAGGTTTTTCAACGGCCAATCGCATGCATGAATGAACCCGAGAGCAAGCAAATCAATCTACACACAAACAAATTATTTCTGCACATATTTTTCTTGGGGTAGTCTCCTTCGGAGCCGTTTTTGGGCTGTCCTCTTTGGGGGAGCGTTGCGTGACATCCCGAAAAACGGCTGCGAAGGAGACTATTCTTGGGGCTACTGACTGAACAGAACTTAATGCTATAAATTAAACTAATAACTCATAACCTTATTATATGGTTTTCACGACGTTTAGGTCTCGTTTAATCTGTAGCTGGGTGTTACTAAACAGAGTAACGAAGTAACGAGTAACGAAGTAACGAGAAACCGAGTAACGAGTAAAAAATTGAAAGGGTTAAAAATTTCAAAATCGTTTTAACATGCGTAAAATGGTTTGAAAGAGTAAACATTAAATTAAAAACCTCAGAAGCATGTTTGCCAAGGCACGGAAAGGCGTTTCGTTTTGTTTTTGATTCATGCAACATCTACCTATATCATTCCATTTTAACCTGATTCCACGCCGTAGAAAGGACCCGATAGTATAAATTTTTTCTCTCGTTCGCCAAAGTTTTCAAAATTATACGCAAAGCTAAGGAGCCCAAGTTTAAAACGCTAAGATTAAGGCCAATGCCCAAGACTACAGTGGCTCGAATTAATCCTGAAATTAATATAATGTTCGTCAGGTCAGGTCGTGGAGATAAATCTATCACCTGACGGTCGCTGAGCTCGAATAACTGAGTTCCGTCTTCAGAGCAGACATCAACTTACGATAATCACGAGTAGAAAGAAGTCTTTTCGGCTGTTTTCAAGGTTATGATGATTATGGGAATTTATTTCACATTTCAGAACGGGAGGTCATCATCATGCACTGCTGTTCTGAGACTACTGCAACTAAGTGTTTTCATTTTACATTGTGTCTAGATACCTGGCAGCCGGGAAGTGCTTTTAATACTACTTACCCGGCAGTCTGGATTAGTTCTAGAATTTCCACGGAAAAACTCACCCAATCGTTCATAGAACTGTAGATCTTGTTTAGAAATGTCAAGTGATTTCAATTGTAATTTTGCCGGGGTTTGTTATGGAGGAAATTGTCGTGCCTAGGCATACTAGAAAATCTCGAAGTTTCGTCACTGACTCAGCGTGTCGATCAACTCTCATACACTAATTTCTACAAACTGATTAAAGTTGGAACACTGTGAGAGTACTCGATATTTGTTCAGATAGGCGAAGCGATTATAAATAAGGTTTAGCTAAGGTGTAGCTCACAGTAGAACTTCGTCGCTTTAAACGCTTACTTCCTTTTGGCGCGAAAACCCTTTGTCACGCAACTGAAGTGTTACACTGGACTTTCGTCGCCGAAAGCTGAAGCGTTTTATTATAGCTATTTGTACAATTGTACTAGTTTGCCGAGGCAATTATTGAGGCCAGAAAACGCTTGGTATTTCTACACCGACATCTCAGCAGGTTCAAGAGGAAATTTTGGTGGAAAGCGGGAAGAACTTCTGACTGCCGAGTGACACGAGGTTCGTACAATTTGTGCAAAACCAAACATAATTTTTAGAATCGATTCGCATTTCTGAACAAGTATCTAATACTCACCAACTTCAATTCAGGGTTCCAACTTCAATTTTTGTACAAATTATTCTATAAGTATCAAGCTGGAAAATTTAATCAACCACAAAGCCAAAATTATAATTGAAATCGCTTGACATTTCTAAGCAGAGATCTACAGAGGTTTTCCGTGGAAATTGTAGAATAATTTAAGACTACCGGTCATATTGTAGTAAATAACACTTGCTGGCTGCCGGGTAAAATAATCTAGACACGATGTTTTGAGCTTATAGGTCGTCAAGCTTGCTTTGTGAATTGGTTTTATAGTTCCTATTTATATATCAGTACTAAAAAACGATTTTAATCGATTCTACATATTTTTAAAAAGATTTGAGAATTTTTGACCCTTCGAAATTTTTCTCGTTACTCGGTTTTCCCTTACTTCGTTACTCGTTACTCGTTACTTCGTTACTCTGTTTAGTAACACCCTCCGTAGCTCCAAGACGAACACGTGCAGAAATAACTTGTTTGCGTGTAGATTTGCTCGTTCACGGGGTCATCATGCATGCGAATGAGATGATTGACGTCCACAAAAATTCTGGTTATGTCTAGACTGTTTTCGCGCTGAAGGTCGCGTAAAGGGTTTCAAAGCATTTCAAAGTTCCAGGATATGCTTCGAATATTCTGAGAAACAAGTCGGCTTTAGTCATAGGAATTTGTACAACCTTCACTTACTTTCAAACTCTTCGCCCGCGGAAACGTGGCTTTCTGCACGAAACAGGATTTTGTCTTCCACATCGATACCACTTTGATGGTAGAAGTTATTCAGAATCGAAAGAGCCTCGATCTCGATTACTTGAAATCGAGGCAAATGCAATGATACACATACATCCAAAATTTTTCAAACAAACCTGACTTTTGGCGCAGGGAACCCAGGATGGTCACGTACGCGACCGAAATTAGTCTGCTGCGAAGCCTGGTGGCTTCGCAGCAGTAAAAGGGACCTTAAGCATAGACGACGAAGAAGACGACGACGACGAATAGTACCGCGTGAAGACTGGGACGGACCCGTCCGTTCACGGTACGAAAACGGCGGGAAAATCTTAACTTAAGCTTCGCTCGACGAGAACGTGAACGTAAACAAAAAAACACAGCATAATAAATCAGTTTTTTGACAAGATGGTTTCTTTTCACGAGCTTCAAGGACTTTTTCTCTCAAGTCACGCTCAAGGCATTTTAGATGATGAGAACTGTTGTTGTTGTATGAGGAATACTCGCCAAAAACTCCTGATTTTTCCTATGAGAATTTTGGAAGGTTTTCTCTGGACGATATAAACGATGCAGAGTGTTTGGCAGAATTTAGATTTAGGAAGCACGACCTTCCACGTCTTGCCGAAGTCCTTCAAATTCCAAACAGCTTTATGTGTTACCAAACAACCGTATCAAGTGGAATGGAAGCGCTTTGTATTCTTCTGAGAAGATTGTCTTACCCCTGCAGATTCAGTGACATCATTCCACGATTTGGTCGGCCGGTTCCAGTGTTAAGCATGGTTAGCAACCAAGTGCTCGACTATATATATGATATACACGGCCACAGAATCACTCAGTGGAATCACCAAGTTCTCTCTCAGCCCTTGCTGCAACTGTATAGTGACACTATATCTGGCGCGGCCCAGGGTTCTGCCTTGGACAATTGTTTTGGATTTGTTGACGGCACAGTTCGTCCAATTTGCAGAACTGCAGAGCATCAGAGAGCAGTCTATAACGGCCACAAGAGAGTACATGCTTTGAAATTTCAGTGTGTTGCCCTCCCCAATGGTCTGATAGGTCACCTCTATGGTCCCGTAGGTAAGAAATGTTTATAATAATTCTTTGGTTTGTCATATATTTCAATATCATTCATGAAAGTGGTTTTGCTGCTGGTAGACTCAAGACTCCTTAATGACCTTCAAGCTTTTGCTAACTCTCCTTTGGGGAATCCATACTGCATTTATGGTGATCCAGCATACCCTTTAAGGGTACACCTTCAAGCCCCTTTCAGGAATAGAGCCTTGACCCCTCAAATGATGGATTTCAACCAGTCGATGAGCAGTGTAAGAGAATCAGTAGAGTGGCTATTCAATGATGTCACTAACTACTTCAAGTTTTTAGACTTTAAAAAAAAAACTTAAAAATTGGTCTCAGTAGTGTGGTAAATGTATGTTATCAGTGCCCTACTTAGAAATGCCCTCACATGTCTCTATGGAAATCAGACATCCAGTTTTTTTCAGCTGAACCTCCTTCCTTAGAAGACTAATTTTCTTAATAACCTTCTTGATAACTTTTTTTTAGTAACTTTGTAACATGGGGCCTGGTCATTATGTATAATGTGTAAAATCACAGCAAATAAGAATTCAATGAATGAGGTTTCATTTTGCCAACATGCTTTTTGTACTCTGTTACACTAATGCCAGATTCACACTACCCACAAAAAAATGCCAACTCAACTGCATGGATATGAGGCAAAAAAAGTCTTCTCTTCATGTCATTATCTCACCAAGTTGCAACTGTGAACCAGGCTTAAGGCCGTAAATGTGGGAAAATACCTCCCATGCATGCAGAAGTAAACAAGTGAAGTATGATTTTTGTACCGAAAGAAATAAACAAGTTAAATGTTGGATGTAAAGTTCTCTAGGATTGCTACAGATTCACTTCTCAATTTCCCTGACCTTGAAGGATTTAGTCCCTGATCATTCCCTGACCTATGGCAATCATATTCTCATTGTTTCTATCTCTTTTTTTTCGACAAATTCCTTGGGAACGAGGTTAGAAATTCTGACCAATGAACTCCACCCGGCCACCACTCTGAAATTTCAGATAATGGGTTATTGTATTTGGAAAAATACCCCATTAAAAAAAATAGCACAGATAGACCCCTTGCCCCTTGCATTTCCAATCCTCCTTCAATCCAGCTGGAAAAGTGTGGATTTTGTCTAGAACTACATTACATGAGAAAGCATGTTGGGTTTTAAAACCAATTCAACCAATCAATGCATGTTGCATGAATGAACGGACTCTGTTTTGGTTATTTGGAACCATTGAGGATAGAGAGTACTTCACTAAGAGGTTTCAAATGGAACACTCTTCTTCTGCTTAATGCCTAGCAATTATTCACAGCAAATAGGTGTGCATAACAACAATTATGTATACCTTTCAAGACCCAAAAATACATGGAATATAATCACAATGCAATGTCACTGAAAGAAATCCTAATACAACAATTTTCAGTGCATTTATGCCTTTAATTTACTTCTTTTAAACAACAGCATTTAAGTATTATCAACAATACAATGTCATTGAATAATCTCAACACATCAATGTTCCTCAAATTTATACTTCTAAGTTACTTCTTATGAACAAGTAGAGACAACAACATTTGGGCTTGTTAATGCTGTTGTTCCATGAACTTTTTCATCATGTCATTCTGCTGCTTTTGTTGCTCAACGCTCGCCTCCAGTTCCTTCTTCCTCAACTCCACTTCCTCCTTTCTCTGATCGCTTTCGCGTTCGTGTTTTTGTTTAAGGTACTCCACTATATCAGAGGAGCTCCTTCTGTTTTTTTTTGCATGGGATCCAGAGGTTTCACTCTCCGCTTTTCTTTTCTTTGTCTGACTTAAACGTTCCATGCCCATTTTCCTGTGCTCCTCGGCCGCTGTTTTTTCCTCCTTTTCTTTGCTCTTTGTCTCGGAGCTTTTTTCAGCGGCTAACTTCTCCTTCTCAACTATTCCTTCAAGAGCTTGGTCTAGCTCTGACTCTTCGCACGAAATGCCAGAGGCATTTTCCTCTTCGCGTACTTTTGCTTTGTACTTAGTAATAAGCAAAGTCAGTCTGTCTCTTACTGATCTTTTGTTAACTTTAAACCTCGGATGATCAAGGCCGTTGAGGTTAATGGCAATGTTGTTCCAAACATCCTTTCTTTCTTTGCTCCTGTATGGATACTGGTAGGGTTCCATCACCAAGACTTCTCTGCACAAAGTTATATCGTGTTTGTCTGACCACTCCATGTCCTTTAGATGCATATAAAAAGAAAATTAATGCTCGCGGCAAACATTTACTAATTTTTGAAGACAAATCTATAGTGCTTCAAGATGACTAAAGTAGAGAACAAGATTTGATTTCAGATCTTCTTAACCAAATTAGTTTGCTTGGCGAAAAGTAGGAAAACACAAACAAGAAGGATTCAATGAGGCTTGCTGGTGCCAGTGCACAAAGACCAAAATCAAGCGATTTTCGGGTGTTTTAAGAACCAAAACAAAAAGAAAAAGCGGGTTAAAGATAAATTCAGAAAGAGAGATAAATGTTATTTAAGGAAAGTGAAGTTTAGCTGTAAAAATATGCGTAAATTTACTCACGTTCACTGCTGAACGGCAAACAGCTCGTTCTCACGTTCTCGACAGTAGTCGACAGCAGGTGGACGACGAATCGAGCATGCGTAGTAGCCTACAAGTGGCCTCAACCACTTCCGGTTCGTCGTCGGTGCTTAAGGTCCCTAAAGACGCCTGTAGGGAGAACCCAATAAGGAACATATTAACGGAACACAGAAAATCAAACGTCGTCAAAACGCAATACGGACCGCAAAAGAGAAGGGTATGACGACGTCAAGGAGGGAACGCTTTAGGAAAGGCAAACTGTATGGCAGGTGCATTTTCTTGAGCACCCCTCCCCCATTAGTTTGCTCACCATTTATCTCCGTTTGTACGTGGGCCCTTCGGACACGTTCCTGAGGCCCTATCCACACTACGCCGGAGAATTTGAAAACGCAACCGTCACCGGTGCGTGATTTTGGATTTCTGCTTGAGGAAAACTCGGACAGGGAAATCACGTGATTATCGTTACATCATCGTTTTCGAATAACTCTGTTTTTAAATTGATTTCTTGTCCACACTAAAATGCGTTTTTAAATTTGCTTCGGTTTGGATTAGTTTGGACAGTAAGCCTAACAGTAGAATTGAAGCTGCGTTTTCAGATTCCACCGGAGTAGTGTGGACAATTTGAAGTTTTCATCGTTTCCAACTTCCTTCTTTGCGACACCATCATCGAGAGCCGAAAGTGTGATGAGCAGAAATGCAAATGAAGGGAACTGATTTATTTTGAATCAATGATCAGAACTGCTAACCTCTAAGAATTTACTAGTTTAAGAATCGTCAAATCGTCAAATGTCCGGACTAGCTGGTTTTATGGCTTCATAGTGACAGGGCTGTGAGTGAATATAGCCTCTTTCAGCGGGCAGTCTCCTTTGAGTGTGTGAGTTTTGATTGTTCTTACCATTTATTAAACCACATACCTTCCACTCAGTGTTAGCGATGTGATATATTTCAGACGTTCCTGGTAACCAAACGAAAATACTTTTCATGTTCTAAAAATTAAAAAACGTTTCTCTACTACAGCTTCTTACACCCTCCAGACCCCTTCCCCGTCTTCCCTATGTGGACCCCTTGTCACAGACTTATTCGTAGGATTAAAATCCTACCAAATCGCAGTCCCACATTTTAAAATCTGACTCGTATCTGAACATTATTTACGCATTTTCTTTACTGTTATTATGGACAAAGGATATAATTTAAAGCTTTGGACTAAGGGAGGCCAATTTTGCAATGCGCTTACAAATTCTGGCGCGAAATCTCTGATCAAGGAGCGCATGCTGACGCTGCTAATTATTCATCGCAAGGTCAGTTTGCCATCACCTTTGCTAGTTCTTGTTTCGTTCACGTAGCCACAATGGAAATGTTTGCTGTAATAATGTGACAAAACCAAAGACTGTGAAGTTAGAACAACGAGGCAGCTGGACCGCGTGGCCAAGTATCAATGTTTGGAGCAAAAATCGGCATAGAGGGGTAATTGTGACGCGAACTGGCCGTGGCGGCGAATACACGGGAAAGATTTCCGTATACCCCCATACATTTATTATGCATGTAAAATTATTAATTTTTAGTATGCGCTTTATTTTTTTTGAAGACAATAGCAACTCCCCATGGCATTGAATATATACATTGACAATTACTTCTTACCGTATGAATAAAAGAGGATTTGTTTGCGCGCTGTCGTGGCCTATCTTTCCGTCAAAAATACTGAGAAAAGAAGCGATTTCTTGGAAAAATTTTCGAAATTAAAATCTAAAAACGGAAACACAATAACAGAATTTTGGGTACATTTACCGTATTTTTAAAATGAGCACAGGCTTAAAACTGCTTATAATAATAGCGATTCCGACTTTTGCGCTAGTTCAAAATGCTTGGAAACAAGAGACTATGAGGTCTATAGTCTCTAGTCTATAGTCTCTTGTTGGAAAATAGTGGTTTAGGCCTAAGCAAAGGCTGCTTGCGGTTAGCTATAAACTGTTGATCGGGTCAGCGACTATTTTACTAATTTTGTAGATGAAAACGAAGTGAAATAAAATCATCGTCTTTTAATTATGTTCATGCAGCTCTGGAGTCCAACGGTTATCCATCTAAGTTTAGCAAAAAGATACAGGCTAAAAAAACTCGATCCTCAACAACAAATGTATACCCAGAGGAACTTGTTGGAATGTTTTTCAAGATGGTTGACCAACCGAGTCACGCAAGTCTTTCGCTTCTCTCCCTTACATCAAAGGAGTAACTGTCCTCAAAAAACACGATGTCTCAGTTATAAACAAACCATTTACCACTCTACAACAACAGTTCCCAGCTCCGAAATTCCGACCTACGATGGAATCGCAGACCAACGTCGTGTATAAAATTCCCTGTACAAATTGTTCGTGGTGTTACATTGGGGAAACCGGCAGAGCTTTTAATACCCGAAAAAAAGAACATTTGAGAAACACCAAAACTGCGGCCAAAGGTTCAAAAATTGCTAATCACGCCTGGTCCAACAATCACGCCATTGATTTTGAAAACGCGTTAATTATTGACAAAGGCACTTTTAGAATCAGAAAAACATTAGAAGCGTGGCATACAAAGTGACACCTAACGCAGATAGCAATTCTTGCCCGTTACCTGCGCAATACAACATTCCTTTTTAACAAACATTCATAATTATATACATTTTTATTATTTCGCAATCCGCGTTTTTTATTCAAATTTTCTCATCGCTTTCTTTTCATTCATTTTACTCGTCGAAGACTGCAGTTCGGGCAGTCGAAAGCTCGTTAGTTTTTTTAATCATTTCAGCCAGAGGTTGTTTTTAAATTTTTACTTTTTTTACCATGTAATGAATAATTATAAACTTCAGCATGCACTCTAAGAATAATTTGCAATGTATATGTGCAACGGCATCAAATTCCCGCCAAAATCAATTACATTCCCAAGTTTTTTTTCTTTCATTGGTACACCAAGGACTTGCTGGGATTGGACGCATCAGAATATATCAGATATCTGCCTGGCGTCCAAACTACTGAAGTAGAGAGACACTCACGGAGAGTTAAAAAAATTCTACGCATATGTGACATGAGTTTTGTGGTGTAAACGGCATCATGTATGGAGATAAATAATGAAAGATGGAAGACTTTGAGATCGAAGGGTAAAGATGAGATATGAAATGTTCGTTGTCTTTGCTGGTTTTGCTACTTTCTTTGCAAAACTAGTTCTCTCATTTTGACACATAGAAATATCGTAATGAGATGTTATAATCTTGTAATAAGTCATGTAAGAAGTTGGACTGTTCCACGACTCCGTGTTAAAAACCTTATATATATCCATTACTGATCTTTTCTGCCACTAGGGGCACTTAGGGTAAATTATTAGTAAGCCCACAATGAACAAAACGAAGCGAAATTTTGTATATTACCGAGATGGCTGATTGTTTTCTTCTTGGCCTGCCCATATTATAAGGAGGAGTGCGAACTGTGTCTGTTCTAGGCAACATTTAAGACGTTACGAGCAAAGTACGTTATCCGTTAGCCGTTATTTTCCAGTGTTTTCGCTAGGGGAAGTTTGTCGCACGAAGACAGTAATGGTCGCTTCCTGAATCACTTTGCGAACTTTAATGACACAATCTGATAAATATTCCTGTATATTAGTATTTCAAGGCAATTTACATGTTATTTTTCCATTACGTTTGCTCCTGGTCTAATTAGTTTCTTTTAAATTTCAGGCGTGGCATCAAATTCTTCTGTTCCTCTTTTACAAGCGTCGTTCATTGCAGCACAGACGTCCCGGATATTTCTTTCTCGTTTCCAGATCTAAAATTAGCGAAGAACCGTGGTTAGTTTTTCGGCAAATTGGTCATAAATAGGACTCTACTGCTTTGACATGACATACAAGATACATAACGCTTAGAAAAATATAAATTCCGATGGTTTGCCAATTCTATCTCTGATATTTTTTCCACTAAGTGCAATCTACCAGTAAGCCCATAATGTTTGATCATATAAAAAATTGTTATGTTTGAAAGTTAAAGAAAACTTGATATTACCGAGATGGCCGATCGCTTTCCATATGGCCTGCCCTGATTGTAAGACGGATTGTGGACTGCGTCTGTTCTAGGCAAGATGCAGGAGGCTACGAACAGAAGAGAAAGAAGCAGTACACACGTCTTTTTGTCCATCACTGATGACAACACTGTATATCCAGCTCAATTAGCGCCAACTGAGAGAATTATCAGTTGTCCAAAGAGGCGGTCCATATATACCTTACCACTTGCACCCAGAATGGATGTGCCTATTCATAGTTTTATGAAGTGGTGACCGCCTCAAGCCCTTGTCCAAGAAACCTTAAGTGAATGGTGGAGTAGTTGACGTGGGCCAAAGAATAAGCTACAATAATGCAGGCGCCAAAGTTAAGCTGAGTTATAAAAGGGGTTATACATAGAAGTATAGCAATGATTCCATTTAGCTCTTGGAGAGCTATTCACTTTTGGTAGCTCAAGAGATGGTGCTTACCTGGAAGGATGCGCTTATTGGCCTATTGAAAGGAGAGCGCTAAATCGAGCAGGAACATTTGCAATGCTTTTGCAAAGAAAAATTGCTTTTTTTTTTATAAGCATATTGCTTTTATCTTCTAACACTGTCTTCTTATGGGAAGTTGATTTTTTATCAGCTCAAATCATGTAGGCGCCAATTTTGAAGGAGTGAGACATAAAAGTACCTCAGTGACTCGATTTAGCGCCTGGGGCGCCAATTCACTTTTGGGGCACTAATTGGAATTGGGGCGTGTCTGAGAAAACGGTACTAAAGGTGTAGCGCGTTTAAAGAGATGGCGCTTACTGGAATGAAATTGAAGTAGTAACATTTGTAAGCCTTTGTATCTTATTTGCATATGACACCCATATGCTTTCATAGTCTTATCCTTGTTTTTTGAAATGTTTTATCTAGAATCGAATAAGATAAAGATTAAAGTGCACAAAAAACGTCGCAAGACATTTTTTTATCTTTAATTTAAGGTTTTTCACCATGCTAAACGAAAGAAATGGATTCTAAATTCTGCGGTAACAAGCATGAGAGAAAGTTAATGGACCTGAAACATTAGTTTATTCCAAGAACAGAAAAATTTCGAAAACAACTATTAAGAAACTTAAAGCATAGCGTCCAGGCGGGGTAAAGTGTAATGTTAGAAAATAAGATTTAAGGGGAAGAAAAAATACTCTGGATGTGGGTTTGGTATGATGGTACAGTTTGCAAGTTGGCAAAGGGAAAGCATGAAAACGTCGTGATGTAACAAGATTTCTGCATTTTGTTAAGAGT
>JAHPZR010034931.1:0-17500 GCA_019787425.1 Platygyra sinensis
TTAAATGGCTCCTGACGCGACTAGAAAATCATTTCGAATCAAAAGAAATCTTGTTTTATTCAAACCTTGGTAAAGTCTTTCAGTTGCCAGAGTTTCAGGCAAAATTATTTTTCAAGTGAAATTGAGTGCGTGGTTCTTAGAGAGACAGCCTCTTAATTAGTGAACCAATGATATGCAAGTACAATAGCAAGGTCTAGTTAATGTAAAATAGATTCCAGTAGCCTTTGGTAACATCAATTTTTTTTCCACATGGTCCTTATCTTGTGAAAAGACCTTTGCATTTAGTAGGCATCGTCCTCAATTCCATTTCAGCATGTCCAATGCAGGCCATTGGTGTAGCAAGCAGTGATGCATTTCCAAGTAACCACTTTTCAGCTTCATCAACAAGTGGTAATAATGAAGCTTTCAAAGGGCGACTGAATGGAGATGGTGCATGGTTGCCCAACAATAACAACAATGCTAATGACTACCTACAAATTGACCTGCTTTATGAGTTTGTTATCTGTGCTGTGGCTACTCAAGGAAACCCAAGTGCTGATCACTGGACAACAAAATACAAGCTACAGTTGGCATTAATTGACCTTGCCAATAATTGGCTCACCTATCAAGAAAACCGCGTTGATAAGGTTTGTATGTGTGTTATTATAAAGGAGAACAATATTATGGTAGAACTACATGTATGTTTAAATAGTCACCTGTGATACTACATAAGATTTTGACCTGTTTCAACCAGCCCAGTGAAGCGTTTTGCTGACATACAGTCAAGTGCGTTGTAATAATGATTTATTGAGAGTTGAGGCTTCTTCTTCTGCTGTATGAAGAAAGTGTCTTGCCCAAGAATACAACACAATTTCTCTGGGCAGGGCTCAAACCTGGACTGCTTGATGTGGGGGCAAGCACGCTATCCCACCATGCTTCCTTGCAAATGGTAGTAATTACCGCGATTTTTTTACCTTTCCTCCCAGCGGAAAAGAAGTTGCAACTTACTTGTAATGTTTGCACACTTGTGCTATTTGTTGTTACTTGGCACATTTTACTTGGCATTAACCGGTACTTGTTATTTTAATGACATCTATGATTAGTTAACATGCTTCCTCACACACAATTACTCAAAATAAGTTAATTCCTCATTGATTTGTTATTTCATATAGCTGGTATGTCATTTTAAACGACCTGGCATTTTCAGCTATAACATCAGTGTTTACTATCAACTCATATTGCAGGAGTTTAATGGTAATTCTGGAAGAGATGATATAGTTAAACACAGCCTCAAGGAATATGCAAGTGCAAGATTTATACGGTTCCAACCAACAACTTCCAACAATCACAAAGCTCTGAGAGTTGAAGTGTATGGAATACTTATATCTGCAGGTACATTTTGTATTACAAGTTTTCATGTTGGAGTGAATGTTTATAATAAATCATTTCATCAAGTAGGGGTCTTTTAAAAACAACAAATTATACTAGTTTTAAATATTTTGTAGTTTTCTTAATTTCCACATGGTGGGTCATCAAATGTGCATTTTAACCTTTGAAACTCACCCATTTTCTTTTTTATTAAGCCGACAAATTTTTTACTGTGCTTAAATAAAGTTCATGTATGTATTTATGTATTGGATACTCTGTAAGGGTTCCAGGTTAGATATTAATCTACATGTAGAGTGAATCACCTGTTTGAATTTTTTGCTTAACATAAGTTGCTAATAATCGGCAATTGCAAGAATCAGTTGTGTTGTTTTAAATCAATGTATATGTAACCAAACTAAGCATCCGGTAGACTTGTTATGTGGCCATTTACGTTGGAGTAAGAAACCTTGTTTCCTGTTAGATGAAATTAGTTCGCAACTTCAGTGATTTCTGCATTTGAGCAAACAGTGGTTCATGATATTTTGGGAAACTTGTCACACAAGAGAGTACAAAGCGAAATCTAGGAGAATCTGCTTCGCCAGGACTCTTGTGTGCAATTTCTGGTGCAGATTGCTCTAGTGCAAAATGTGCTGTGATTCAACTCAGCAAACCTATTTGTTATTAAATTATCGCAAGCTGCATGTCATTTTAATAAACATTGTTTATATCTTTTTGATGTTTTTTGCAGTTGTAAAATCAAGTGTAATTAAAAAGGAACGTTATTATTGAATTGTAACTACATGCATTTATCTTAAAAGGAAGTACATGTATAAAGTGATATGAGAAAAAGTAAATTACAGTATAATGTTAGTAATATTCCATTTCTCAGATTCAGACAAAATTACAAATTTCTGAAGAAAGTCATAATGTCATACTAGAAAATCACGTAACTTGCAGAATTATAAAATTAAAACAAAAATGTGCTGCTAAAATACAGTCAATACTGGTAACCTCATTTCAAAAATATAACTACCGTAAGTTATACAAAAAATGTGCTAAAATTAACGTAACACTTGAAAATCAAAAGTGCTAATTATCTCAATGTATATTGTATCTTTCATTATCTAACTCCAAGACCTTTAAGGCAAGGAAAATGCATCTTGGTGTGAAAAAATGTCTGCAAAAATCTTAGTGTGATAACTTGAGGAAGTGTACTTTAATCTCTGTGCTATTATTTCAGTGCAGTGTTTAACTTTCCTTCAACAGATCTTAATTTCTCAACACAAAATAATATAGCTGCAACTGTTATAAAAATGCAAGTGGACAGAAAACAGTTGGGGAATTAGTATAACTCTCTTACCATTATTGCACTATTTCATTTCAGTTCCTTCACAAGCTCCTAGTGGTTTTACTGTGACTGCAAAAACTTCAACCAGTATCACAGCATCCTGGCAGTTACCACCAAAATATGCCAGACATGGAATTATCACAGGATTCAAACTGTTTTACGCAAATAAATCCTCACAAGGGTCACCAACCGTGCTCACTAACAATGTTACAAGTCTCAGTAGGGTTGTCAGTGCACTTGATAAGTACACAGAATATGAATTTCATGTGTTAGCCTTTACTTCTAAAGGTGATGGACCAAAGAGTTCAGTAGTGGTCGAGAGAACAAAGGAAGATGGTAAGATCTGTAAAAGAATGGTTTTACTTTAGCTAGACTTAACTTGCTTCATCATTTTATATATGTTTTCATGGAGGTGAGGTAAATAGAGGGGAATAGTTATGAAGCTCAGCAAAGTTCAAGGACTAAACAAATAATTTTTATGCCATCACTATTGTCAAAAGGTCCACAGCTGTGCATAATGTTGCGTTTTATCACTACACATGAATTATGTAACTGAAAAGTTTCTATTGGTTTTGCGCATAGTCCTAGCTAAGAAAAAGCTAACCAATGCATGAGACAAAGATTGAGCTAGCTCAATCCAATATGCCATTCTTAAAACGAGTTATTCAATATTTTTCCCAGAATTTCATTGAATACGCTTATGTTGATTTTGATTGATGTTGGACTGCTTCCTTTATGCAAATAGTTGATCAAATAATTTTCTTTAATAATTTGTTATGAATGTTCTTGGAAACTGTATGAAAATCTTAGACTACACTGTATCTTCTTTGATTGGTCGCATGTCTATTATCTTAATTCTCAAACATCCAGCAACAGATTCTACACTTTCACTTAGTAACCAACACATCATTTGATGACTCAGACCACCTGAAAGGTGGTTATGACTGTTCATTGACAAAAATAACAATCATTTTTTAGCTGTAATTGCACAGAAAATTAGCTTTTATGATGTATTACAGTACATGAATAATATTATACGTAAGTACTATGTTTTGTTTTATCAAAAACCAGGGAAGATTTATTTTTTAATTTTTTTTTTAAATTTAATGTTCATTTTTATTACAATTACAGAAAAGAAACATTAATATACGCGCATTAAATTTAGAATTACACACATTTTAGAACTAAAAATTAATTAAATAAATAAATAAAATAAATAAATTAGTACATAATTATAAGTCTTACTACATGTACCATGTTAATAATTACATTCTAATCATTACAATCTTGTATTCTAAAGTTTTTACACACGCACAAAGATAACGTTAGAAATCGTAACATTTGATATAATGACAGTACTAATAATACATGTTTAATTATCCATTTATTAAAATTTTCTTGTTTTATGATTTTACTTTCTATTTCTATTTTGGCTTTAAACCCCTTTATTTTAGGAAGGGTTTGACTTCTTCTGCAGTCCCACAAGAACAATTTTCCAATAATTATGAAGTAATTTAATAAATCAAGTAAAGGGCATATTTCTGAAAATATCCCAAATAAAACATCTTTTAGGGAGAGGTGGATTGGATGTTTTGATAATACAATTTAGTATATACACACTCAGTGATCTTGGTGTTTTAAGCAATCTGATTGGTTCGCTATCTCTGGCTAATGAGCATTATTCACCCCCTACCGAGTGAATAATGCGTAAGCCAAACAAAAAAAGAGCATACTTTTGAATAAAGCATACTTTTGATTCACACTGATTTGAACGGTGTTTAAGGACCATTATTCTAGACTGTCACGAGGTTTTTTCGAAGATTAACTATAGATTTTCCATGTTCAAAGATTCTGTAAACAGTTTCGCGAATTCGTGCATGCTTTGTACAGCTTGCACGTTGTCCGAGCATGAATTGAGAGGTCAATTAAATCGATTTTTAATGGTTTCCTTCTGAAATGTTGTTGAGATCACTTCCTGCGTATATACTGAAACAATTATTCTTCTCAATCTCAGTGAATAGTGGCAGAATATTTACCTCGATTTCAAAGAATAATTGTTAAGTAGGTGCCAGTATGATGCAAAATCTGTCCAGAATTGTCTAGTGTGGGAACAGTTTTAAAAGAAATGAGTTGAGGTTTCCGACTCAGTTTTACAAAACGTACACAAATCATTAATTGCTTCTGTAACCAATTTTACATAATTTGGTATTTGTATAAAGAATAGAGTTTATAACTTTATATTGGAAAGCTTTTACATAGGATTCAAGTGCAACATAATGTGGTAACAAAAAGGTTGATTGATTTGATCAATTGTAAAATCAAAATCCCTCTGCAGTTTGACGGTGATATTGGGATGTTGAGCCTTTCTGGAAATAAACAGAGAATAGTAATCTTTTGATCTTTTGTCTAATATCGAAAGTGTTATTCTTAAATTTAAAAGAGGGAGATAGGGTTGATAGTGGTGCATTCGCGAACCTTAGCTAAGAGGGTATAGAGTGTCGGAGACCCGCCAACTGAAGAAAATTGCCGGGTGTTGTTTATCTTGTTCGAGAGATGAGTGAAGGCAGCGTTTGTATCCTGGTCAAGAAGAAGATTATGCGTGTACGTGATTCCTGCTTCGCGATAATTTTTGAAATAGACTGGTTTGTTATCAATTTTTATTTCTTTATTGTTCCAAATAATGTTTTGATAATCCTTTTCTTCAGCAAAGGTATGGCGAAATTCTGACCACCATTGCAGAAATTCGTAGTAAAATGGAGCTAAGGGTAATTTAAAATCTTTGACATCATAGTTACAGCTGAGAAAGAAGATGCCCCCGACTTGTTCTAACAGATAAAGAAAATATCTCTTCAATGTAGCACTTGAATCATTAAATACTCCCTGTAGCCATCCTAACCTCAAAGATCTAATCATGCAATCAATATCTATCATTTTTAAACCGCCCCTCTCATAATCATTTATTGCAGACACACGAGTTACTTTATCTACCCCGTTCCACAGAAACTTGAAAAGCAATCAATTCAGTTCACTTACTACTTCTTTTGGTGTTGGCAATATAGAGCAAATATAAACAAACTTCGAGATCAGGAAGGATTTGACTATTGTTGCTTTTCCATAAAGAGATAGGCCTCTCGAGGACCATAATTATATTAATGAGCTTTTTGATAGTGTCGAGCCTTTCAATAAAATTCTTCTCTCTTAGAAGTTTCGGATTGTATGTAAAATAAACTCCTAAAGCTTTGATCGGGGTTTTAGGCCACTTAATACTAAATAGTTCTTCCCTTTTGCCTCTAAGTGAACCGATCCACGTACCTTCCGTTTTTGAGGAATTAATCTTGAGGCCAGAGATAATTATTAAAAATCTCCATAAGTTTAAAGAGTGATTTTGCTGAATCGACATCGGCTAATGTTGCTGTTGTATTATCGGCATATTGCAGGACTTTTGTTTCCTCTTTTCCAATAATAATACCTTTAATATCCGGGTTCTGTCGAATGGCGATTGCCAGCGTTACTACCACAATTATAAAAAGGTATGGAGATCTCCCTGTTGAACACCGTGTTCAAGTGGGAAGAAGTTTGAAGTTAAGCCGTTGTTTATGATACAGCTTTTTATGTCTTTGTAGAAAACTCTAACCCAGCAAATGAAGTCTGGTCCAAAATTGAATTTCTTGAGACATTTTATGAGAAAACCCCATTCGACACTATCAAAAGCCTTCTGGAAATTGATAAAGATCATTAAACCGGGGATATTTTCCGTTGCAGTAAAATCCATATTATTGTAGATAGATCATATTGTTTCTCCTATGAAACAATTTTTTACATATCCAGTCTGATTTTGATGGATTATATCAGGTAGAACAGTTTTTATCCTCCATGCAATTGCTTTCGTTACAATTATTTTCTGTATCTACATTTACAAGAGAGATAGGGCGCCAATTTTCTAGAAGCAAGCGATCTTTCCCTTTTTTTCAATTAGAGTGATGACAGCTTGTTTTTGAGAGTTAGACATCTCACCTTTTTCAAAACATTCATTCACACATTAATTTAATAAAACAGTCCTTAAGTACTGCCCAGAAGGTTTTGTAGAATTTAATAGGAATACCATCATTCCCAGAGGTTTTATTTAGATCAAAGCTGTTTGAAAGACGAAAGCATTCCTCTGATGAAATAGACTCTTCGCATTGCTTTTACTGTTCTTCAGATAATTTTGGAATATTTAGATCATTTAAGAACGCAGAGATTTTTTGTGAAATTTCTGGATCATTGTTTTGACTCTTATAGAGGTCTCGATAAAAGCATTCCTGCTCCTTTAGTAAACAAAACGGATCTGTCTTGATTACGCCGCTTTGTCTTTGTTTGGAGCGTATATGTTTATTAACACATACGTTTTATCTTGGATGACAGCTTTTACAATATAGCGCCCCATAGGGTCAAGATTCTGCTTTAATCAAGATTGCAACTCCACGTGCGTTGGAGCTTCCGTGGGATGTTATGATCTCTGCACCCCATTCATTCTTGCACTGTGTTTCTGTTTTAAATGTTGTGTGTTTCTCGTAAAAATATTATATCTGCTTTGCGTTTCCTGTACCAAGTGAACATTGTTTTTTTTTTTGAAAATTACTGATGCCCTTTACGTTGAGTGATACTAATTTAAAAACACCTGTCATTTAGTATCTCAGATGTTGATCTGAAAATGGAATCTGCAGAAGAAGCCAAAAAAAAAAGAAAAACCTATTGTGACGAAAAAATATCTCACAGGAAAGGGAATAAATTATCTTTGAAATCTAAGTACTATAAAGAAAAGCTGTTAAAGAATGTGCGCATTGAGAATAACTAATTTGCAGGCGCTGATTGATGCCTATCGTTTGTAAAAGGGAAGATTTTTTGCTGCTCGATGTTTCGGGGTCATCATGACTCCATTATGAAGAGACTAGTTAAAAAGCATGCAAATACAGTACAGCCCAAAAATAATGCACGCGCAAGAAGTGGCGCAAGAAGTTCTTGCGCCGCAAGAACACGCAAGCGGCAAAAAGAAGTTAAATTGCGCTTTTTCCGCAAGAAGTTCCAAACGCAAGGAGTTCAAAATCCTATCCGCAAGAAGACGCAAGAAGTTATGAGTCCTACCGCAAACCGCAAATAACCGCAAGAAGTTTACAGTAGTAGAATACATGTAGATTTAGAACCATGTTTACGGCAAACGCGAACGGCAAAATGTAATTCTGATTTCGCTCCTTTTTCTCTTAAGGGAAAGAAAAAAAAACATTTGACTTTACTTCGAAAATGGCTTAAAGGCAGAAGGCAAAAGTTCGATTATTGCCGTTTGACGTTCGCGTAAACATGGGTCTAAATCTCTCTGTTTTGCCAGATTGTCTTCTGTGTTTGGGATCGGCGGACATGTATGTATAGAGTTGCATGAGCGTGTAGTTTACCAACTGCGTAGGAGACGCTTATTAATAAGTTAATATTCAAGAAACTTCGATAAACAATTCTTTCGGCAGAGAAAGAGTATTTTACCATTTGAATGAACGAGTTGTGTCAAGTAGAACCGGTGATATAATTTTTTTCGACAAGCTCTTCAGAACAAACATCTCGCCGACACGAGCCGAAACACAGAACTTTTCCTTAAAGTAAAAAAAATAACTAAACGTGAGCAGCGCGCCATAGAAACTTTGATAAATAATTATTTGGTTTAAGAAAGAGCATTTTATCGTTTGAATGAACGATTATGACTCCGACTACAACTCCGACTCCGACTCCGTCGCTAGTGAAAACCAGCCTTTAGAAATAAACATCTTGCAAGCGACTTGCTGACGCATGCAAAACACAGAACTTTTCCCTCAAGTAAAAAGTAACCAAACGCGAGCAGCGCACCATAGAAACTTTGATAAACAATGAGTTGGTTAAAAAAAAAGCATTTTACTGTTTGAATGAACGATTTGTGTCAAATTTAACTGGAGATATAATTTTTTCGACAAGTCTTTGGAATGCTTTAGAAATAAACATCTTGCAAGCGACTTGCCGACGCGTGCAAAACACAGAACTTTTCCTTTAAGTAAAAAATAACTAAACGTGAGTGGAGCACCATAAAAACTTCGATAAACATTTTTTTCGTCAAGCAAAGAGCAATTTACCGTTTGAATGAATGTTCTGGGTGAAATATAACCGGAGATATGTTAAAACCCGTCAAAACGTCATGCCGATCAATGAAAGCTATCATATTTCAAGTTTTCGATCACTTTGCAAATTCAACGACAAACTACTGTGTCTTTGACACTTGCTTGGTCTTAAGCTACCCAAAATGGAAAGAAAATTGAAACAGTTGCTTGAAGTCCCTATTTTAGTGAACTTATGTTTTTACAAGGAAAAGATCTGTGTTTCTGCACGTGTCGGCAAGTCATTTCAGGGTTGGACACTTAATTTTGAGCGCACTCGCCATTCGGGCGAGTGACCCTCAAAATGCACTCGCCCGGACCAGTTTTCACTCGCCCAACAATTTACCCCCCCCCCCCCTCCCCTTCCAACCCCGCGTCTTTCCAACCATTTTAGTCATCTTTTATTCCTTGGACTGATCACAGGTAGCTTTCGGGGCTTTTTCCTTCCTTTTTCTCTTCGACTACTTTGGAGACTCTTGAAATATATATCCACAATTTTTATTTTGTACGCGATCAGTTTACGGGAGAACACGCAATGATCAGAGAGCTGGGAAAGTACGGAAAACAATTCGCTTGCAACGTCATCAAGCACTATGGCAGACCGAGGGTTATTTCCTCAATGAAAAATTCTATTTAAAGACCTTAAATCCCAAGGAAACACAATGGAAGCACTTACTTTATATTTCAAGTAGCTTTTTTATTGATGAATCTTCGTGAAATCCCTGCAGTTTGGGAGCAAACGTGTCTGTTCTTCTCAGGAGCGGTCTCTATTTTAGGCGCCACATCTACCTGATCACCGATGGCTCGATAGTGACCAGCAGTATTACTTTGTACAAGTAGATGCGATATGTAATTATCACTAGAGGGAAGCCATATTGTTTAGCCGAATGTAGTATGTCACTTGCCTTTCGGAATACAAAACTTTGTAAAATAGAGATGGTAAGTTTATGTTTAGGAATTTTCTTGCCAAAATGGAGTATAAAAACATTATTTTGATATTTAAATAATTCCTTGGTGACAAAAATTGCACTCGCCAAATGGGCAAGTGATCGAGAATTTGCACTCGCCCGACACTTTTCACACTCGCCTAGGCGAGCGGGCGAGTGCTAATGTCCGACACTGTCATTTACGAAATGTTTGTTGTCTGAATTTAGCGTTCGGTCCTTGTCGAAAAAATGACATTCTGGTTATATTTGACCCAGATCATTCATTCAAGCGGTAAAATGCTCTTTGCTTGACAAAAAAGATGTTTATCAAAGTTTCTATGGTGCGCCGCTCACGTTTAGGTATTTTTTACTTCAATGAAAAGTTCTGTGTTTCGCACGCGTCGGCAAGTCACTTGCGAGATGTTTTACTTCTAAACCAAAGATCTTGTCGAGAAAATTACATGTATATCTCCAGTTAAATTTGACGCAAATCGTTCATTCAAACAGTAAAATGCTTTTCCTTTAACCAACTACATGTAATTGTTTATCAAAGTTTCTATGGTGTGCTGCTCGCGTTTCTTTTTTTAATACTTCAAGGAAAGTTTTGTTTCGCACACGTCGGCAAGTCACGTCACTTTCGAGATGCAGACCTGCCAACTCTCACGGTTTTGTGAGTCTCAGGCCTAAAATGCCCGCAGGTGAAATTGAAACCGGTGTTGAACGTTCAAGACATAAGTCTTACATGTAACACAAGGTAAGCATATCAGGCATCCTGAGCCAATAAAAAGTTATTCTAGACAATTATATTTTTAGCCGATACTCAACTTTGTCTTTCGCTTCACTCTGCGTTTTACTTACGCGTACCCTATCTTGTTCCTTTCAAATTATAACCGCAAAGAACCGCAAAGAAGTTCTTGTGGTTCGAACATCCTACCGCAAAGAAGTTCTTGCGGTTTCCAGGACTCAAGCTCAAGCGACCCGCAATCAGCCGCAAGAAGAACTTCTTCTTGCGGACGCAAAAAGAAGTTCTTGCGTGTGCATTATTTTTGGGCTGTACTGTAGGGAAAGGTACAAGATAAGCATAAATTACTATAAACAGCCTAAACAAACACCTTGGCATGGAAGGAATCCGTTTGCATTCAATTATGGTTTTCCAATGCGAATGTATAACATTTCTTTAACTAGGCAAGGTGTTTGGTTAGGGCGTATGTTGTAATTTATGCTTATGTTGTACCTTTCCTTATTTGCATACTATTTAAGTAGTCTCTTGATAGTGGACTCATGATGACCCCGAAACGTGGAGCAGCAATAAGTCTTTCCTGTTTTTTTTATATGCCTTTGCCTCAGCAAATCTCTACTGATCATATTTTTTGTTTTATACATGTTTTTGAATTGCCATTGCTCATTGCTGTTCATTCTTGATGCTTATTTTGACATACAATTAGCAACAAGTAATCGCAAAAATGTTTTCAGACGTTTCATAAATAAATAATTATTATCACGTTTTGTAAGAAACTTTGTTAGTCTGACTAGAGGTACAACTTCCTCTTAAGTAAATTTGTAATGGTATTGTGAGTAACAACGTAGCTGTCCAGTTATTTTTTACCGATTCCTTTAAAACTACCAGTAATTGCATTTTCTGGGTAAGACTAAAGCTCCGACCAAACGGTCGCAACATTTGAATGCAACAGATCGCAACATTGTTGGGTGCAACATGTTGCAGGCATTTGGCCACCCTGGCCAGGGCTTAACAGTTCTGGCTGCTTCCAGCAGCAACAACAATGATCCTTATTTTCCTTCATTTTAAAATTACATGTTGTTTGGCCCACCGATAGGAAGTGCTAATCTAGGCAGACCATTAATCTCTTATGCATATAACTAGATCAATTAAATAACATTAGAAAACAGTCCTAAGAAAATACGGGCACTGATTGGTTAAAAATGGTGTTTCCATAGCATGAGCTGTTGATGTAATGATGGCGCAAGCAAAAATAATTTACATTTTGAGAATGTTTTCCTTTTTTTGTCGCGTTGTTTTTTAAAAGTAAATAGAAAAAAATGTTCTCCGTGTTTCTTTCAAGTTATAGAGACTCGGGTGAAAGTTTGCGAGAACTCGAAAAATCTGTGGAAACACTCGCCTGTGGCTAGTGTTCCCACAGCATTGCTCTTTCTCCCAAACTTTCACTTGTGTTTCTATAACTCGATAGAAACACGGAGAACACGTCTTCTATTTCTTAAGTAATAAGAATTAATAATATTAAAGATATAATTATTTATTATATAAACACCAGTGAAATACCAAGTGAGCTTTCGCGTGAAAACTTCATATCTTCACACGTGAAGAGATCACCGTCCTTATGGTTACATAATAAATCGCACCTTTGTTGTTTACAACTGCTTTTCTCGAAATCCAGAATTCCAAGGGCCATCATTTTAGACTCTATCTAATAAAAAGAATTTATTTTTCGTCCATGCTTAAAGGCCGTGTACTTCTTCCACGTTTAGTCACGACACGTTCTACTTTAAGACCATTAAAGATATTAAAGTGAAATGGTTTGCTATTTCACTGGTGTTTATATAATAAACAGAATATTACATGCCCACTTGAGATAATTATCGTGTTGAACACTCAAAGATATATTTCATATCCACCTGTGGGCATGTAATATCCTCTATTTATTGTTTCCGTATATTAAGGCAACTCCTATTTCCCCTATTTTATCCTAATTAAACTTTTTGTTGAAAAGTATGCCTTGTTTAAAACTGGTTGAATCATCAATTCAGCATACTTTCTTGTTTGTTTTCAACTATAATCCTGTGAAAGTTAATTTACTGATGTATCTTATCATGGCATTGCTTTTCTTCAGTTCCCTCAGGACTCCTGCTAACTTCAACGTGACAGCGATCACTTCTACCAGTGTTACAGCATCCTGGGAGTTACCACCCGCAGACGACAGGAATGGAATCATCACCGGATTTAAACTGTTCTACAAAAAGAAAGGTTCTTCAGGGTCACAAACCATGGAACCCATCAACAGTGGATCAATTCGTAACAAAGCTGTCAGAAAGCTTGATGAGTACACTGAATACGAATTTCAAGTGTTGGCCTACACGTCTGTTGGTGATGGACCGAAGAGTTCTAAAAAATATGAGACAACAAATGAGGATGGTAAGAAATTGATAACACGTAAGTGGTCGTTACCTTGCTGTGTATGGTACAGTATGAAGTGGCCGACTACGTTCCATGTATATTTTTAGATATTGATAACTTCCCTTCAGCCACTGTTGTACAGACTTAAAAACAATTATCCTGTTTTGGATGAAACCAGGTGTAAGTTTTTTTAGTAATTAACAACTGCCGTAATGGCTTTTGTGTCTTATCTCATGGTAACAGGTTTGGAAGAGTGTTATATTACACAGAAAATGACTGAATTTCACTATTACAGAGCATTTCACAAAACTTTTGACAAAAGGTTTCCGGAATTTGTTTGAAATTCCCAAAGTTTACTTCAAACTTGGCAGTTTTATTAGTTCGTTTAGTTAGTTTATTAGTTGTTTTACAGCTGAAATGTAGTGAATACAAAAGTTCAAGAACACAGTGGTAAGAAATTGATAAAACGTGATTAGCAAAACTGCACTACACTGTATGTGATTGTGACCTTGGTGGGTATGATATAGTTGTACATGTAAGTAACTGACAACTCTCTATGTATATTTCAATATATTTATTCAGTATAACCCTTAAAAAACTGTTCTATGAATCGAAGAGAAAGATCCTACAGTATGGGGACATTAGTTGAGTTAAATATTAAAAATCAAGCAAGTGTCATAAGAGCTGCCACTGAGCTTAATTAAAGAGTATACAGTCTATGAATTTCAAGTATTACCTTACATGTGTGTTTGCGATGGACGTACAGCGTAATAGTTCTGTAATAGTTGAGAAAGCAATGGAAGATGGTAAAATATATGCCGATTTTTCAAAAAATTTTTTTAGTGCTTATGTATTGCAGTCCTTGTACAATTTATTAGAACAAATTAATAGAAGAATTGAAGGCTTTGGTGGAAAAAGGGCGTTAGGTTTTTTACTCAAAAATGAAATTTATCAAAAACGCTCCAAATTTCGCATGTAGTTTGTTTAGGTGCGTTAGACAATGTTCTGCATGTTTTCTTGCTGAAGTTTGTTTCGTTTTCAAGATATTACGTATGCAAAAAACCCTGTATTTGTTGTCACGTCAGCACGTGACCGCAAAGATGGTAATTTCACTTAAAATCCAGCAAAATATTGATCTTTTGCAACGTGTAACCTCAAAAAATGTTGATGTCAGGTTAAAACTGTTAAAATTTTATTTTACGTTAATGTGCGACCGCAAAGACGTTGATTTCACTGAAATTACAGCCAAATCTTAATTTCAGGCAATGCGCAAGCTAGACAATGTTGATATCAGGTCATTTACAGAGACTTAAAATTTTGATTTCACATTATCACGCCACCGCAAGGACTTAAACTCGTAAGGTTTTACTTAGGGTTAGGGTTACCACTCAAAACTAGGGCTAGTGTTGAAGGGTTAGGGTAACGGAACAAGGTTAGGCTTTGAGTTAACGCTTAGGGCTACCACTTGAAACTAGGGTTACCGCTTGAAACTAGGGTTACGGAACAAGGTCAGGCTTAGAGTTAACGTTTAGGGCTACCGCTTGAAACTAGGGTTACGGAACAAGGTTAGGCTTAGAGTTAACGTTTAGTGTTACCGCTTGAAACTAGGGTTAGCGTTGAAGGGCGAGGGTTATTGCCTAGGGTTAGCGCTAGCGCTTCATTGTTAGGTTAGCGCTTCGGATAACGTTAGAGTTAAGGTCAGCACGCGTTAGGGTTAGTGCAGTGTTAGGCCAAGGAAAACAATCAAGATGTAACCTTAAAAAATGTTGATTTCAGGTTTTTAAAACTGTTAAAATTGTGATTTCACGTTATCATGCGACCGCAAAGACGTTAATTTTACTCAAATTACAGCCAAATGTTAACTTTACGCGATTTCACGTTAAGGCATGACGGCAAGGATGTTGATTTCACTTCAAATCCAGCAAGCTGTTCATTTCACCCAGCACGTAAACTCGAAAACGGCGATTTCGAGCCTAAATAGGTTAAAATGTTGATTTCACTTTAAAGCGTCACAGCAAGGATCTCTATTTCATTTTAACTGCCTGCAACGTATAAGCTTAAAAATGTAGGGCTGACAGATTAACAGATTAACCCTTCTGTGCAACGTACAGGTCTCTCTCCTTGCATCTGCATGGCCCCTGATCCCAGAAGTTTAAAACACTACAAATCATGCCGACTTGAAGTAAAATCAACACAACCTAGATCACAGATCTATGTTTGAATCAATCGATCGCTTCTTGTTGGCCAAAAAAAAACACGCTCTGTAATTAGTTAAATATTATTGTGATTCACGGAGTCTTGTCTTGTCTTGCTGAACGTGATCGAAATGCATGCCGGGAAGGTTCTGTTACACCTCGTGCGCGGGTAAACATGGAGGATGATGGAAGAAAAATTTTATAAGTCTAAAAGCAGTTCTCATTTTCCAAACTTTGAAGCTAGCAACGCTTGGCAAATGGGCCACAACTCACGACAGGGTTTTATTCTTGGGCAAGAACTGCTCTTTGACTTTGCTGCCTGGATCGACCTGACTTCGAACGCTGATAACTGACTTGCCGCTGATATCAGTTGCGTTGGAAGTTACAGAACACTACGAAAAATTGTGGCGTGACTTGCGTCACTTGGAACATTCGAGTGTATGCTAATTTGATCTAGAAGTTTCGTGCATATTTAATTAGCCTTGTCACGGTGACTAAGCAGTTTATTTCAGTCGTTTACGTCTGCTGCTGTAAATAGGTTATATTGTAATGATACTTTATTTGGTATAGTCAGAAAGTTCTAGAACGTTTTGCTGTAAAGTATATAAGTAAATCGGTGTAGTGTTTAGACGGTTTTATTTCCCAGGAGTTTTACAGTCAGTGTTTACTGAAGTGTGACGAAGGTCGCGTGTAATCGACAGAGGTCGTGTTTGTGAAGTGTAACAGAGGTTACGTGGATATTTGGCAAGAGGCCGTGTGTTTAAAGTCAAGTGTAATTACAAGCCTAGCGTGTGCTTGTAGAGAAGTCCTGTGAGGAAATACTGTGTACGTGTGGAATAAAATCCTTGTTGTGTTTTCGACATCCCTGAGTTCTGTTTGGACTACAAACTATACCTACCACTAAACACATCGAACTTGCAACAAACACGTTTTGCTTCTTTAAAACGTGCTGGTGACTTACGGGTTTATCAAGGCTTTATGATGCCTATCAACCACCAGGCAGGCTACAAGTTACTTAAAAACAATGCTTAAGATATTAGTCGAAAGAGCTGTACTGCATCATGCATCACTTCTCTTTGCTTTGACGCTCAATCGAAATTCATGTGTTGTCTCACGTCACAATAACCTGTATAAAAAAATCTCTCCAGATTCCCGCTGTATACGCATTTTTTTTTAAAATAGATATCTTCATTTTTGAAAAAAGAAAAGGAACAGAGCGAAAAAAAAAATTGAGCGACCTCGTATCGAACCGGCGTCACGGCAAAACAAATTCGAATCTGGCCCATTCAGCGCCTCATCCGCTTGTGCTAACGAAGCAGTAGTAAGAATTTTCCATTCAACAAAAGGTCCCCAGAGAATGCCCTTGGAAAAAATGTGTTTTTTTGCCTACGTAACATCTCAAAACGGAAGCAAACTTCAGGGAAAAAACAAGCAGAACATTGTTTGACACACGGAAACAAAACTGCATGCGAAATTTGGAGCGTTTTTGACAAAGTTCACTTTTCAGTAAAAAACGTAACGCCCTTTTTCCACCGAAGCCTTCAATTGTAATGTTGGTACTAAGAATGATTATAATTGAAGGGGTGAGTGCAAAACGGTGCTAAGTGACGATTTAGGTGGTTTTCTTTTTTTCTGCAAAAGCGCCTGAAATTTTGCGTGCCGCTTTCAATTGAATAGAAAAACATTATCCTGTATTTTTTTCCGCTGGTTTGCTCTTCGTTTTCGAGATATTACGTATGCAAACAACCCTCCGTGATCTATTGTTGGACGAAAAACAAAAGAAAACTTTTGTTTCGCTAAAGGATCAAGTCACTATAACACGATACTTTCTCACCGCTGCTTCGTTAGCTCAAGGGGATAACGCGCCGAACGAAGCTGATTCGAATTTGTTTTGATGTGATACTCGAGGGCTCGATTCGAGGTCGGTGAAATCTTTTTTCTTTCTTTTTTTTTTTTTCGGTGTTGTTTTTCTTCTTCTTTCAAATTAAAATCCTTCTTCGTGTCTTTGTAACTGAACTGCCGTTTTCACTGGTAGGGATTTTTTTTTTAGCTGCCTTTGTGACGTCGGGTTTTGGCGCGCAAAGCATCGATTACTTCGATAACACAAATTCAGAGCTTACCTGTTAGTTAAGCAGAGTTTGCTCGTTATTTCCAGCGATATTCGAAGCTTATTCGAGGAATATTTGCGCCCGCCTGGTAGGAGATTTGGCATCATTAAGCCTTTGACCCTCGTAAAGTCACCCAGCATTGCTCAAAGAACCGAGGAATGTTTTTGTTCTGAGATCATGGTTTAAGTCCGCCGTTGACTTAGCCATTGAAGAACAAGTGAGCCAGGCGGTAGAGTCTAGAAATGCTTCTTCTTCCAAAACAAAGCATCCGTC
>JAHPZR010034931.1:22500-32107 GCA_019787425.1 Platygyra sinensis
CAAATATTCACTTCCTTTTTATTGCATCTGATTGACAGATAAAAGACCTAAAACAGGGTGTGAGGAAATTTGCATATGTCTCGTATTAGCAGAATTATTGCATTTCAAACTAAAAAGTCGAATCTCGAGCGTGGTTTACGCAAAGAAACTGACATAAAATGAGTTACAAAGGGAAATCCGAAAATTCCTCACACTCTTTTTGAGTCTATGTTATTATCCATCATATCTGTAGTTTCAAAGCGATAGCTTAAAACCTGTCCCGACTGGAGGTCAGAGAATTTTGATTTTTGCGTCTAAAATAGAGAGAGAAAATCAGCTCTAAAGATTTAGCGCAAGCTCTACGCTTGGCTGGTTAGTTCCGCCCCCCACTTGAACCTTAATTAACTCTAGCCAATCAGCTTCTGCGCAAGTAACACAGGAATTAGTCATGGTCATAGTCATGAGACTATAATTCGCATTCATGCAAACAAAGCCCAATCTCAAACCTTGGCTGCTGCGCTCTTCGAGTTCCTTGCAAAACACCGGGTACTGGCAAGATTTGCACACAAGTGACCTCTCGATCGCTCCATTCAGCAAATTTACATCAACTACAATGTTGTTTCTTTTCTCTGTACGGTCTTCTGAGTGGATTTCAGAGCAAAGTTTCTGAGTGGAGACACTTGCATTCGACTCTTCCTCCTCTAGCCATTTTACTTGATCAAACCATGATCCCTTGTCTGACAGTGCCAGTGTAGTTTTCTTATGCTCCGAAATACTTTCCGTTGTCAGTCTCTGTTTCTTCCGTTTCCGTGTGACAGGGACAGTCCGATTTCCGTTTCATAGGCTTCATATTCCGTAGATGTTTTGATGATTGTCGAGAGTGTGGCGAACTTAGGAGTTTGTGTGACGTTTGCGTGACTAAAAGAAATTCGAGCGGATCTGTCAAGAGCTGTTAACTGATAGCTGTTTAGTTTACTTTGTAATCATGTGTAATTTTAGACTTTGGAACCCCTAGTGTGGGAGAAAAAGGGTTGTTGTGTAATCACTTGTGATCGGAGAGCATTAAACAGGATTGGGACAGTTTTCATTTGCCTGTTTTGTCAAGATCTTTAAGCTATTCATGACAAGAGTAAGTTTCCGAAGAGAGTAAAGTGTTTTGAATAGGCCCTTTGCAGGATCCGGTCACATGGTACGGAATAAATTACACTGGGATGCAAATGACGCAGTGGGACTTTCAAAACAAAGGAAAGTCACGCTGGACTGGTAAGAGTTCCTTTGTTTTGTAAGTCCCACTGGGTCATTTGCATCCCAGTGTAATTTATTGTGTACCATGTGACTGGATCCTGCAAAGGGCCTATTATTGAGCTACGCCAGCACACGCTCTTGAAATACGACACTTGAGTGTTTTGTCACGCAATAGGCTGGGGCTTTCAATCACTTTTCGTGCACAACTTACGGTGAGAAACAGAAAAGGCTCATTTTAGAAGGGTTAAAAAGCACTTTCTGATTTTCTTTTTCTGCCAAAATAAAATTTAGGACCCACTCATGCCAAAAATCCAAAACACACAAAATCAAGCAATGTACTAAAATTTTCATTTTCTGAGACCTTAATATCTTTAACTGATTTAGTTTTATACGTTTGTGACATTTGCGACTTTCCCCTATTTATACTATCAAATCGTGATTTTAACAAGACTTACGTATATAATGTTGTTCAATTGCAGCACCTTCAGCTGCCCCAAGTGGCTTCACTTTGATGGTAAAAAGTTCTACCAGTATTACAGCATCCTGGCAGTTACCACCAGCAGATGACAGGAATGGAATCATAACAGGATTTAAACTGTTTTACAAAAAGAAAGGTTCTTCAGGGTCACAAAACGTTTTAAATGTCAACAGTGGATCAACTCAGAACAAAGTTGTCACTGGGCTTGATGAGTACACAGAATACGAATTTCAGGTGTTGGCCTACACATACGTTGGTAATGGACCGAAAAGTTCTGTAAATTATGAGACAACAATGGAAGACGGTAAGAAATTGATAAAACTTTTTACTTTACTTCACCCCATAATATTACTACAAGAGAAAAGAAATATATACAGTATGGATACATATATATGTACAGCAGATGATAGGGGTACTGGCTCCCTGAAGTAGTCTAAAAGTTAAAAATGGCAGGCAGCCAGTTGAAATAAAATATATTTAAATGTTAAGGTCAGGGACACAAGAACAAACAGGCTTAGATACACACAAAAATAGAGATAAACAGAGTTAATTAAGTATACTCCCAGTATATTAAAATGACTAAAATTCTTACATTGCAAAACAGTGATGAACAGATGTTTCTAAGTAATCTTTGATAAAGTGCTGTTTCATTTTCTTTTTAAATAGAGACAAAGGAGATGATTTAATATCTTCATCAATGGAATTCCATACTGATGGACCTTGAAATCTAATATTGAATATTCCATAATTTGTTCGTGCTTTTGGGAAATAACATACACTGTAAGACTGTTTTGTAGCAAGCCTTATATTATAGTTATTTTAATGAAAAAAGAACTAAAAACAGGTAATAGTTGATTGTGATAATTCATTTGAATGTACATGATGATGGCTAAATAAAAAGTTACTAGGTCCAAAAATTTTATAATTTCAAGTGATTTAAACAAAGGACTAGCTATATAGTGCTCATCGAATCTAGAAAAGGTAATTGTTCACATTGTTTTGAAATGCCAGGGAAAGCCTGATTGTCTAATCCGCGAAATGCTTTTCATCCATGAGAGGAAACCGAAGTTGAACACCCAATCAGACTCAATTCATGCGAAAGTATTTGTTTAGAACATTTTAACGCGCGCGCACTAATTCATTGGCTGACGTTATAAACAACCACTTGATTTTAAACTTGAACTGACGTTACATTTATCACTTGAAATTGAAGTCAAGATGACTTCGAAACGTTGTGTCATATCGCTCATTTTTGTAATCAAATGCATCTCAAAACGTTTTCTTCTGCTTTTTTGTGTATATAATGTTGTTCAATTGCAGCACCTTCAGCTGCCCCAAGTGGCTTCACTGTGACGGCAAAAAGTTCTACCAGTATTACAGCATCTTGGCAGCTACCACCAGAAGACGACAGGAATGGAGTCATTACAGGATTTAAACTGTTTTACAAAAAGAAAGGTTCTTCAGGGTCACAAAACGTTTTAAATGTCAACATTGGATCAACTCGGAACAAAGTTGTCACTGGGCTTGATGAGTACACAGAATATGAATTTCAGGTGTTGGCCTACACATATGTTGGTGATGGACCGAAGAGTTCTGTAAATTATGAGACAACAATGGAAGACGGTAAGAAATTGATAAAACATGATTAGCAAAGTCTGCATCAGAAGTAACAGTACCTTAGTTATACTTCCGTTTATTGCTGTGCAAGGCTTTAATTGCCAGCTAAGCAAAATCAATAATGCCTAAAACATAGATCTGCCTGGGTTTTTTGAGGTCTTAGTTGACACTCACCCAGGATTAAGAGTTAACCTAAGTATTAATTTTTCTTGTGTAAAAAATGTTTTTCACTTCTTATTTTTAAAGAAGTTTGAGATTACTCTACCCTGGGTTCCAGAGGATATTTTTTTCTGATCAATATTTCGCGGCGAAGCCACATTTACGAGGTGCAAAGCGCCTAGGAGAAAAAAATAACCTCTGGTCACAGGAGCACGCAATCTCATTTCCATGCGAGAAATCAGTTCAGAAATTGAACTGGGTCACCGATTGGATACTCCCATGTCCGTTGTTCGATGTAGCCAATCAGGGCCATTGTTATATTGTTAACTCCCTGCGGACATGGGAGTATCCAATTGGTGACCCAGTTCAATTTCTGAACTGATTTCTCGCATGGAAATGAGGTTGCGTGCTCCTGTGACCAGAGGTTATTTTTTTCTCCTTGGCGCTTTGCGCCTTGTAAACGCGGCTTTGCCGCGAAATATCGATCAGAAAAAAATATCCCCTGGAACCCAGGGTAAGGTTACTCAAGCTCAGAACTGAAGGACAAACAAAATAAAGAGAAAACCTCACTGAAAAGTTTCAAAACTGAAATCGAAATTCTCATTAATCGTGGCTTTGAAGAACCTGGCCCATGCCGAACTACATGACTATAATTATTTTGCTCTATCAGCAGACCACCTTGGACTCAGTCTTTTTGAAATATATTTTATTTTTTTTGCGGTACATGTAGTTGAATTGAATAAGGAGGCAGCTGGTTAAGTAATTGAGCTGTTTCTGTTAGGATTTTACTTATGTGATGCTTACTTACAGTTGTATGAATCTCGTTAAATCAACTTCATTAACAGTTTCCATTTATTGGTTTCCATACATTGTTAACCGCACTGTTTTGAGTGGTCACTCGCTGACTCTTTTTTTTTTCGTACTCAGGGACGGTATACCACGTTCTGAGCTATGCTATACTTTGTTCTTACTTATACATGTAGATTTTGTTGTACTTTTTTACTTTACGTAATTTTTGACTGCAACTAAATTTGAAAAATAACGGTTACGTGGATTAAAAGAATGATTGTGTATAGTAGTGTTTTCTTTGTTATTTAGTCCATCTACAGACAATCCTTGTATTTGTAAAATGTCTTCAGATCTCCCTGCCTCGATTAGTTTATAAGCTATTTGCAGGGGGAAACTAATGTAATTTCTTGTATTTCTAATTTTAATAAAATTTTGTTGTTGTTGTTGTTGTTGTTGTTGTTGTTGTTGTTGTTGTGACTATAATAGAACTAAGTTGCTGTTCAATTGTAGAGCCTTCAAAAGCCCCAGATGGCTTTACTGTGACTGCAAAGTCTTCTACCAGTATTACAGCATCCTGGCAGTTACCACCAGCAAGTGCCCGGAATGGAATCATCAGAGGATTTAAACTGTACTATAAAAAGAAAGATTCTTCAGGGTCACAAACCGTAGAACTCATCAACAGTGGATCAATTCGGAGCAAAGTTGTCACTGGGCTTGATAAGTTCACAGAATACGAATTTCAAGTGTTGGCCTACACGTCTGTTGGTGATGGACCGAAGAGTTCTAAAGAATATCAGAGAACGAATGAAGATGGTAAGAAATTGATGAAACATAATTAGCAAAACACAACACTGTGTGTGGTCGTGAACTTTGTGGGTGTGATACAGTTGCAAGTGGCTGACTACTTTCTATGTATATTTTGATATATTCATAACGTCTCTTTAACCACTGTTGTACAGACTTAATAACAATAATCCTGTTTTAGATGAAACTAAGTGTAAGTTTTCTGCTGACTGAACAACTGCTGTATTGGCTCCTGTCTTGTGTCATGGTAACGGGTTTGGAAGAGTGTTATATTTCACAGAATATGAATTTTACTATTAATAAAATCTCCATGGAGTTGATTATAGTCAAGTACTATTTGCTTCAAAGAAACAACATAATGTGTAAGGTGGCCGAACACAATTTTTGCGCACGCTCTTGCAGTGATGCAATTCAGCACTCACTCAAGGATTACAAAAAGGAAACGTGCCGCCGATTCAGTGGTCATTTTATTTGAAAAATGCCTGCTCTGTCAGTGCTATTTTTCTTCATAATTGAGCGCAGTGTATCTATATAGTTTTAGTCTTTCACTTCGTAGGTCTGTTAGAAAAGGTATTGATGCAAAGAACCGAGCTATTCTAAGATTTTTTTTTGTAACCAAAAGAACCCAACTAAATGTACAATGTAGCGCATGCGTTGTAAGTCAAAAAATTGCGATTGAATGCGGAATAGCTTTCTTAGAAATACGCCCATTTCTTGACAACCGCTCGTTAGAATTTGATGAAATTTGCCACGAAAATACTTTAGGATATAAGTAACTGGAATATTGAAAAAAGTGTAACAGAGGACATTTTAGATATTCCAGTGAATCTTCAACAAGGGATAATCAAGGATCTCTTTGATTCTTAAAATAGTGTTAACTTGTGAGCGTCGTTACATGCTTGTTGCATGCAAATTGTAAGGAATATTTAACAACCAGATTTTTTGCAAATAATCAAAACCGACGTTAAAGGCCTGTTTATATTTTATTGAAGAATATGAAGGCAGAAACCGACGCAACGTACAATGCTTTTTTGAAGGTGTACATGTACTATATTTTGGCTGGCAAAATCAGCCTTCTTCAGGTACAATGGGAATTTTACATTGGCATGTGTTTTTATGTAGCATATTATTGGAAATGTGTAAAACTAGTTGACAGTGTAAATTAAAGATTAACATGGTGAAATAAAATAATAAATTAATGTAAGAAATGGAAACAATTAAAATGTTTCATCACGGATGTTCAGACCGTCAGGATCAAGTGATTCGGCCTTTTTGAATTTAAAAAGCCTCCCTGGCCTTGCAAATAGAGTCTCGGTTAGAAAAGATTTTTCGATGGGTATTAATAGGCCATTTCCGAATTACCACAGGCCTCGTCTTCAAAGCGAGTCTTGGTGCTCATCCTTTCATATGCAAATCATTTTTCATTCACACGCAAATTAAACTCATTTTCATGTGAATGAAAATTGATTTTGCATTAAGATGAGCACCAAGACTTGATTCGAAGAAGAGGCCTGAGGTAATTTCGTGTCGTTAGTAGTGTGGTTAGGAGAGGACAGGAAATGTTCTGCGGCAGTGAGTAGGTTTAGATTTGGTGTCAGGGATATCTATAGTACGGTGGTGTTCATTAAAAAACATCGTTTCATCTCTCCCATGTATTGTAAATTACAGCAGTCACATTGAATCATGTAGAATAGGTTTTTTTTGTGTCACAGGTCAGGTTAGATTTTATGGGGCGTGTTTCACCGGTGGAAAAGAAGGTATCATTTACAGTTAAATCACGTAGGGAGTCCTTGCGGGCCTGTCACTAATCTTTATCTCACTACATATATCAGAACCATAGAAGGCAAAGAGGGAAAAAGGACTTAATTTCTCTACAAATATCAAACATTTGAACTCAAAAAACGTGTAAATTTTGTCACCCTTTGTGGACTTTCACAACAGTATTGCAAACAATTGCGTGTGAATCTTTCATTTTTGGCATCCACACCAGTGGAAAAGAAGGTATCATTTACAGTTAAATCACGCAGGGAGTCCGTGCAGGCCAGTCACTAATCTTTATGCCACTACATATAGCTTGTTTTGCACCCGTGAAACGTGCCCCATAAAATCTAACCTGACATGTGACACAAAAAATCTAATCTACATGATTCAATGTTACCGCTTTAATTTACAATACATAGGAGAGACAAAACAACGTTTAAAAGACCGATTTAATGAACACGCTACATGCTACATAAAAACACATGCTAATGTAAAATTCTCATTGTACCTGAAGAAGGCTGATTTGGCCAGCAGAATTATAGGACACCTTCAAAAAAACATTCTATGTTGTGTCGGTTTCTGCCTTCATATTCTTCATTTTATTTGTGGAGCCGATTAGATCACTCTTTTGATCCAACCTATACCAGCAGAATCATTGTTCCAGTTGCTCAGTTAAAGTGCACCTAACCCCAAAATACTTTTTTCACTTAAATAAATCTTTGCACCTGTTCGAAATGCACTGTGCCTTTTTAGACTAAATCTTGACTTTTTGTAGGCTGTAAAAGTTACAAAATCTTGCCATCAGTTTCAGTTTATTTATTTGCCATAAAAGTACAGGAAAAGAAGAAACAAAATCTAACTATTTAGACTCTCATGGCGAGGAAGCCCAAAAGAAGCCAGCGGGCTTATAGAGAATGGGCTCCCTCAGATAAATAATTAGAACAAAATCATAATTTCATAAGGGAAAAATGGCAGAGCTACTGTAAATCTTAAATAAATTAGATAGTCATACTGATCGTAATTAGGATAAAAAACAGAGAGAAAGAAAATATATATATATATATATATATATATATATATATATATATATATATATATAGACACATAGACTTGAGCTAGGTCAAAAACATTTATTTGCTACTCTGAGTTTCATGCCTCTAACGAGACAATCATCAGGCAACTGCCAAAAAGAAAGAATACATGGTGTATTATAGTGATTATGAAATTTTGAAAAAACGGTAACAATTCGCAATTGGCTGAGGTCTATAGCAACGGTAACACAATTTACAATAAACTGTTACAAAACAATCTTAGATGCTCAAATAGTGACGCTACTTTGAAAAAAAACAAACGGTAATAACAACGGTTAAACAATTTTCAGTAAACTGCTAAAAATAAACTGCTAAAAATAAATCTTATAAGCGCAAACGATCACGCTATTAAGAAGGAATTTCTTTGCATGTCTGCAACTGGATACAAGTTCATTTCGGTTGTTCAGGGTCGCCATGTTCGGTCTACAAATTATATAGTACTTCTCCCACAGGCATAGATTGCACTTCTTCGCCACATTTGAATAGGATCTTGCATGCCTAACAATCCGCCATTTAATTTGGTAGTCAACTTGGCATAATCAGTAAACGCATTCTAGACGAGATCAACACCACCATAATCCAAAAAACGCAAATCAATCAATGGAAAAATACATCCAGCGTCCTGGAATGGTTTAGAAACTTAGATCAGAAAGAAAACCTCTCATTCATATGTTTTGATGTGTGTGACTTTTATCCCTCGATCACTGAGCAACTACTCGCCAAAGCACTCGACTTCGCTAACACCTACAGACCCATCAGCGCCGATGAAAGGGAAATCATTTTTCTTTCCAAGCAATCCCTGTTATTTTCCAATGATTGCCCCTGGGAGAAAAAATCTTCTTCCAGCAGATTTGATGTTACCATGGGATCTTTCGACGGTGCTGAGACATGCGAACTGGTGGGTTGCTATTTATTGTCCTGCCTAACCAAACAGTATGGCAACAGCATTGGCCTTTACAGGGACGACGGTTTGGCAGTGTTTAACGCAAAGCCGCAGCAGATCGAAAAAATCAAGCAGGGTTTCTGCAAAATTTTCCCCGAAAACGGCTTGAAAATCACAGTCGAAGCCAACATCACTAAAGTAAACTTTTTAGATGTCACCCTTGACCTCCAATCTGGCAAGCATTATCCCTACACAAAAGAAGGAAACGTTCCACTCTATGTTCACAAGAAGTCCAATCATCCGCCATCCATCCTAAAAAATATCCCGGAATCCATTAACAAGCGCCTCTCAGAAATTTCTTCCGACAAGGAATCCTTCGAAAACGCTAAAGATATCTACCAAGATGCCCTCAACAAGAGCGGCTACAATTACAATCTGTCCTACAGAAATGCGCTCCCAGAAACCAAACAACGCAAGAATAGGCCAAGAAACATCACCTGGTTTAATCCCCCATACAGCCAAAATGTCAAAACCAAAGTTGGAAAGTGCTTCCTCACCTTAATTGACAAACATTTTCCCAAATCAAATCCTCTGCACAGAATTTTCAATCGCAACACTCTCAAACTCAGCTATAGCTGTATGAACAATGTAAAAGCAATTATCTCTAATCACAATAAAGTCGTCATTAACAAGTCATCAAAACTCCACCCCCCCCTTTTCTGTTGGTGCGAAGGGTGTACAGGTTCGTGTTGCCTGTCCCGGCGCCGGCTCCCCTACCCGCGCTCCGATGTGCAAAAAAAA
>JAHPZR010034932.1:0-27500 GCA_019787425.1 Platygyra sinensis
TGTGTACTCAGTCAAGTTTCTACTTTCACATTACTTCTCTCTGCCAAGGACACCTAGGATTTTAAATGGTTGCCGGTGGTACTCCTGGAATGGACTATCATCCCATCCAGGGGAAAGTCGATAATAATACTCCTAGCCATTTAACGCCACAGGAACTGACCCAAGCTAAGTACAACACATATTTTTAAAACTCAATCTGATTCAGACTTGTACAAATTGTACACCTAGTTCAGTGCAGCCAGGCCAAAAACCATACCCTGTTGGGTGGCTTGTCCCCAACTATGTAAACCATATGAGGCAATATCCCACCCAAGAATGAAGCATACCAAGAAAAGATTCTAAGTGGTAAAACATGATCTTTAATTCCCTATCCCACTACCACTCCTTTGCTTTTGTAGCCATGCTTTTCATTTTTTATCTTGTATAAAAGTGCTATTTTTCAGGGTTTGTTTTTGGCATACCCCATCAGGAGTAGGGGCTTTTTTGGCAAGCCTTTTTTACACACTCCTCAGTTGGAACTGTCAAATGCACCAATTATTACAGTTTGGTTGCAAAAATGTGTCAAGTGTTTCTCATAATTTGTCAGGAGGAGGGAGATAAGAGGATGAGCCCCAGGACAGTACTCCTCAAAGTTTTTGGCAAGGGTGACACAGTGCTGTTACCAAGGACCATAATCCATTACACCTGTTATGCCTGTGTGTGCTTGATGGGCCCTAATGCTACTTAAGTGAACTTGCCAATGCATGTTGATGCAAAAAAATGCAATGGCATGCAAGAGTATAACAATTTCCAATTCAGACCAAAATGGTCAAAATCCATGCCCGTTTACGGATCAAAATGGCTAAAAAGCCATACACTTTGGATGGCATAAACCTATAAAGACTGTTCAAGGGAAAACCCTTCCCCACCCTCCCAGATAAGCTCTTAAAAATAGAGGCGGTAAATTGTGAGGTATTTAAGTTATTATTTAAATTCATTTAGTATTATTAAATGATTGCCAACTTCAGGTCATTAATACTAAAAGTGGAAGAGGAAACAGGAACATAAGTATGTACTAGAGAAAGCACCACAGTCACAGAAATGTGTTTTACTTCTGTACTCCAAGTGACAACCTTTCATCTCAATCACTCCCAGATTCAAAGTAAATTAACCCAAGTCAGTTAATTCATATGCTTCCTATTTGTCACCGCCTTGCAAGGTGACAACTCTTTAGTAACAAGGTTAAATTGGTTCTTAGTCTAATCATGTCTCACTTTTCTACTGGGGCAAAAGGTGAAGTTTAGGAAACAAAAGACATCGAGTGATTTACCCTCTCTTTGAAGCTTCAAAGAGATGATAATGGCTGGTTCCAGGAAATTATATATATATACCCAACAAAGCCACATTCATAATTTTGAAATTCAAAGGGGGCATGGAGGGGGCTATACATGCAAGAATTTTTGAAAGAAAGCATAGAGTTGACAGGTTAAGAATCAAAATATCTCATATGGGAGGGGTATAGATATTTTATAAAAACAAATATCAATTTTGCATAGAGTTGACAAGTTAGGAATCAAAAAATCTCATGTGGGAGGGGTTAGATATTTTATGAAAACAAATAAATTATGAATTTTACTGAAACAAAATTTAAAATGAATTCTGCAACAAACTTGAACATAATTCTCATGAAGGAAAGAACAATGTAAAAAAACAATGGCTGGTTTAAAGTAGCAGCATGAGCTAACTATAAAAATTAAAAATATACTAAATGTACTAACATCGATGATTAAAACTATTTATTTATAAATACAAGTATACTCATTAAAATGTACTGAATATACTAACAACCATGATTAAAACTATTCGTGAAAGGGAAAAAGACTAAGCTTTAGCTCTGAATGCCTGGATTTCTCAGTTTCCTTCCTGGTTTCTAAAGCTGGGAAAGACGGAAGGAAATGGCAGATGTCTACACTTAAGCTTAATTATCATTGAGCTCGGGTCTCAATAAAGGATGTTTTCAAAAGACTCCCGGAGAGGATTAACCTGTACAAAATTCAAGACCAATTCACAAGCTGCCAGATACACACCAAAGCTGTCATGCCAAAGTTTAGTTAAAATATAATTCCTTGCTTGCACAAGATTGGCGGAGATTGTGAAAGCCTGCCCATCAATCAGTACTCAAGGATTTGAAAAACAAAAGACCTTTTATGTCAAACATACCGAACAAAAATATTTCAATACAAATCAGACTCTTGATGTTACTACATGAACACAATAATGTATTATGAAAAACATTATTAGAAACCACAAGAACCTTTTAGCCATTCTAAAATATATACATTACAAGTACATGAATAAGTTATTTAGCTTATAGGAAAAAAATTAAATTATGTTTTTTTTCCTTCCGGTAATGTATCCAGCAAAATGTCTCTCTGAGCAAAAGATAGTTTATCAGGAAAGCGAATGTCATATTTCACAAGCAAGTCACCTCGCTTGGTGGGATTTTTGGGCAAGGGAAGGCCTTCTCCATGAATACGCTCTGTTGAATCAGGATTTACAATGCTGTTTAATCTTAGTCTTAATTTTCGCCCGTCAAGAGTAGGAACTCCGACTTGTCCTCCAGCCAAGGCATCTCTTAATGAAATATTTGCGGTGTAGATTACATTGTTTTTAGAGTCTCGCGTGAACTGGCTGTGTGTCTTGTCTTTGACAATGAATATAACATCAGCTGGGACCACTCCGGGTTTGCGATCGCCTTCCTTTGGGAAAGTTATTTTTGTTCCTGCTTTCCATCCTGGTTTGACGTTTACCGTCAGTATTTTCTCTTCGTTTCTGGAAACACCACGCTCGTCGAGAACTTTCCGAGATATTTTCATCTTTTTCGTGCAGCCAGTCAGAAGTTCCTCTAGAGTCACGAACAGATCTTTCTTGATGGCTTGATCCTGGAGTTTTTGTTTTTTTGATTGTGGAGCCATGCCATCGAAGTCGAACATGAAGTTTCCAATCCCATTCGACCTCGGATCTGGCTTTTTTCCTCGGCTATCACTAAAGAAGCTAAATCCCCCAAGGCCTCCAATGATGTCGGCAAATTCGTCGTCGTCTCCAAAGGCTCGGGCGAAGGTCTCGCGGGCATTTCCACTCGTGAACACAAAAGTTCTTGCGAACCCGGGTCCTCCGCCACCAAAATTCATGTTCATTCCATCGGCTCTACTCGGTGCAGCACCGTGAAGTCCTTCTTCACCGTACTTGTCAAAGATTTCTCTCTTTTCCTTGTCACTGAGGACATCATAAGCTTCGGAAATTTCTTTGAATTTGTCCTCCGCTCCCGCACTCTTATTCTTATCAGGGTGCCATTTCAAAGCGAGCTTTCGGTAGGCTTTCTTGATTTCATCGTCCTTGGCGGTTTTAGGAACACCAAGGATTTTATAGTAATCTTTTCCCATGGTTTCGTCAATAACTCAGTGCTATGCAATCTTAAAACTTCAAGGTACTGAACTATCAAGTCGTTTTATATAAGTTCTCAACTCATGTCCCGAACATTCAAGCAAGTTCCGTCAAAACAAACCGTTTAGGGGAGGGGAGGGTATTTTGTCCCAATTGACGAAAACTGTTTTCTGTGCAACTACTTCGCATACAAACAAAATACCTAATTTAAAAACCCTTTCCTTGCTCCCTTAATACTCGAAATAAAATAAGTAGTATGACTTATTCAAGATCTTGCTGGATTATAACGCAATGACACAGCAAGCCTCTGTACGGGTCCCCTGAGAAGATTCAAGAAATTTCGAGGGTTTTCCCGAAGTTTCCAAAAGTTTCGTGAGAAGCAGATTTTAAAATATACGTGACCACTTCGATCTAGCGTCTTCTTCACGTTTCTAGAAATAGAATGCCCTATAAAAGAAATTGCATCGAGCGTAACATTATTTCAGTATAAAGCGTACCCTGAAGAAGAAACAACAAGACTGAGAAGAACATTGAAGATGTGGGGAGACCTTTTCAGAGATCCTTGGTCCAACAGTTTTCCACGCGTTCAAACGACTGGGAATCCCATCGTCGGTTTTGATGGGTTTTACGGAGAAAAACCTCGTTCGTTTTGGGAAGTCCCCGTTTATTTTCCATCTGAGAAGCCAAGAAGACCTTCCAACCGGAAAAAAACGGGACGGGTAGTAGAAGAAGATCGACAATTTATAGACGATGAAAGAAGCATCCCCGTGCTATTCTTGCACAGGGAAAAACCCTCGGACAAGAAAGTGAAAGAAGACGAAGAACAAACTTGTCCGTCACAGCCAGAGTTATCACATCACGTTAGGGATGCTCCCATTCCTATAGAGATTCAGTTTGGAGACGAAAGCGGTCTAAACGAGGGGTTCGAAAGAACTTCTTCCAAGGAGGCACATTGCGATGAAAGCAAGCAACTTTCTAATGATCAGGCTTCGTCTGTTGAACCTAAATGTACGGAGAAAGAGGAGAAAGGTGCATTAGATATAAACCAAACGGCTGCTGTTGCTAATGACTCTCAATCCGAAATAAAAACTGCCGAGGAGCAGAAGAAGCTCGACGAAATCGAGAGTGTACTAGCAAAAGCGAAAGAGCTGAGCCCACGAGTTGAAGCTTTCACAGGATCGAAGCAAGATAAAGAATACTTGTACTTGGAAGAACATTTAACTCGGTGCATTCTTAGTTTAGATTTAGTTGAAACAGATGGACAAGAACAGTTGAAATCTGCTCGAAGAGCGGCGGTGAAGGAAATTTTGTCAATTGTCAATGATTTAGAAGCTCGTGTCCCTGAGAAATTAGCTTAATTAACTGAAATACTCTTTAATTAATGTACGAAAGCTTTTAGTCTGCTTTTCAAGGTTGTTTAGAACTTTCCCTGATCGTGTGAATAAAACCTCTCACCAGCCGAATGTCATCGGTGAAATAAAAGTACTTTTATTATGTTCGTATAGAGAGCATCGTAGTTTTATGGGAACAGGGAGAAAAACCCGAAACATAATTATGCATTTGGGCAAAAAAAAGACACTTGGTCACGCAACGCTGTTTAATTGTCACGGCCCCTCCTCAATAAGAGAAAATTACAATGTACCTCTGTGTCACGTTTGCAGCGAGATAAAAAAGCGATGCAACGAAAATTTCCCATTTCATTTTCATTTTCTGAACTTCAGGTGAAAAACTTGTTTCTACGAAATGCCGTGAAACCTTTTTCTTCGAGTACTCAGTAATCCCATATCCTGATGAGGTCGACCCCCTCACTGATTTCTGCGAAGAATCCGCTGTTTTTCCAAGAAATGAAACATCTCAGTGCGATTTAGCGCTTTGAAAGCCTGATTCAAGCACGTGCCAAGCTTAAAGCAGAATTCCTGTCCGGAAATTGAAACTTGTAAAATCTATAAACATTGATGATATTCTTTAACCCCTGTGATGCAATACTCTCCGTGATGATATCTGCAGTCCCAGCTCTTGAAGATACCTGGCGAGATAAGTCTTCCGAATTGCCATTATGATACCATAATAGGAATTTTCACTGTAAACTTATTTCTGTTTCTCTGTGTCGATTTACAATAATTTACGAAACGTTTCAGAGGTTTAAAGTGGTTTATAGAGGAACTAAAATATTAACTTCCTTTGAGGATTGAATATCAACTACTGTCGGTCGAAAAATTACTGCAGCTAACTGGTCATGTATGAAGTTATTCAAGCGTGAAAGTTTAATTCTTTTCCTCAAATGAACTGCATCAGGCCTTTGTTTTGTACAAGAATAGCCCACCGTTTACGTTCAAGATTCTTGAGAGAAATTTTTTCCTTACAGGAAACTGAACAGTGAACGACTTCCTGCGCTTGGGAACCTCTCTTTCTCTTGTAGATAACAATGTAAATAAACTTTTCTACTGATTTGCTGTCACCAAAAACATCCGCTTTTTCTGTTCGTTTTTTCGTTCACGCAAAACAGCTCTTTCGTTGTGGTAGAAATTATCTATCGTTTTCCATACAACGGGAAATGATTTTATCTATTTCTTCAATTCGTGCAGCACGTTCTTCACTCTCATTAGCGAATATTCCATCTAGTACTAACAAATTTTCTTTGTTTCACCGGGATTTATATTTAATACTGGAAGGCAGGGTTTTTTTTTTCATTTTTGAAAAATGCTGGTGGAAAACAAAAGCACCCGTGGTGCCCAGTTGTGACAGTTTACCCAAGCTTCTTTTTTTCTATGTTACATAACCGAAATTTCTTGAAGTGTTTATTTAGAGCATTGGCGACCTGGCTTCAGTGATTTTCACCCACTTTTTCCCTCAGCAATTTCTATTTTTATTGATTCGCCGTATTTTCAATCGCGCAAACGATATTCTTCGTGATTTTTACATCTCTTGCAAAGTGCCTGAAGTAGATTATTATGCAAATTTACAAGTTCAATAAACCCCATCTTCCGCGGTCGGCTCCACTGGTTCTATATACTTACAATTGTGAAGCAATTTCTAAGCAGCTGAGCTTTTCATTCTCTGGTATACATAACTGTAAAATAATGTATTTGAGGTTCGTAACAACTTGCAGTTGCCCTATTTAATATTACTCTTCTGCCTTCCAATTTCCTTTGCGGGTCGGCTATATGACATGACGAAACTATGTTAAGATCGAGGAAGTCTTAAGCATAATTGTTGACAGACTTAAAATGCAAAATATCTCACACTCGTATGAACACTAAATCAGCTCTCGCAGAAAAAATCCGTCGTATCAGGATTGTCAGGGGTGTCTCTTGTGAGTACCCCTCTGCGATGGAGCTCCCGTTTTCTCTTAGAGTCCTCTTGCTGTAGTACAGAGTCTACCATGGGGTAAACTACTTGCAAATGAGGGGCTGGCACGGGTAACGCAAGCCTCGTTTGATCGTTAACATTTCCAGGAAAGTTTGTCAACCCCGCTTGCGAGTAAGTCGGTAGATTAAGCACTCTCTCGTCTTTTCTCTCTCGCATGAGCACCATTTCTCTATCCTTTCTTTCTCGCTCGAATGCGTTCTTATATAAGTCCACTTCACGTGTAAGTGTTGATATAAGCTCTTGGCAGTCAGTGATTTGATCAGTAAGAGCGGAAACTCTAGTCTCCGCTTTTTCTTTGTCCTTTCTCTCTTTCTCGAAGTCAGCTTCGTAAATACTTAGCTGTTCGATGTAAAGTTCCACATCTGAGTTCGAATCATCCTTTCCAAGCGCTTCCGCTAGTCTCAGTATCTCCGATTCCAACACTGTTTTGTGATCTTCCAGAGCAATAATCTGCGCGCGCGACTCACGCAAACTTTTCTCAAGAGATTCGATTTTCGCCGCGAGATCTTCCGCTCTGTTTTCTTCGCTCGTACTAGCGAGAGAATTAACATTAGAGCAAGTGGCTGACTCGTTCCCTGATATCTCGCTTTCCCTGAGTCTTCTTCTTAAATCACAACATTCTTCTTTCAACTTCCTTGATAACTTACGCTCGCTTTCCAGCTCGGCGTTCAGTCGCCGTTTATCTTTGAGAAGTGATAGTACGTACGCGTTTGTCCTCTCTAATTCGCGTTCGGCGCTCTTTTCTTTCGCATCTTTACAGTGTTCCATTGAAGTTGTACGTCTTTCCTTAATTTTCCTTATTACCTCAACATCTTCAGTGCGAGCTCGCAACTTGACGGTCGCTCGCCTTAAATGATGACTTTTATACCATTGCGGAAGTTATAGCAAAACAGGAGAATTTATTGTCATGTGACCTACCTTTGCCTCTCATACTTCATTATGCCGGATGAACGGCCGAGTGCGCATTAATAATTTTCTCAGAAGTAGGGTTTTCCAAATCTACATGTTTTGTTTTCTGTTTGCAAATCTTTTCTCTCCAAAACCAAAGCTAGTATGAAATTTTTGCCCCTTAGTTGTCTATGACCGCAATTGCGCGGTTGCGATAAGCTGCCTGAAAATTGGCTGTCTTCGAAGAACGGAAGATCTGAGATAGAACTTCCTGTGATGGCAAATTTATTTTATTTGCCGTTGTTGATGTTTAGTCCAAAATATCACCTCAGAAATAGACCAAGTCAGGCGAAATGGCTGAAACAAATTCTGTATATTTGGTAATAAATAACAAAGCGTCAAATTTTTCTCTGCACACCCCCGGTTTTTGACAGTTTGATTCTGCTGGACATCGTAAATTAAAGTTGAATTAGCATTGAGTCGAAGGACCTTTAAAGACAACTGCAATGATGAAATATTTTATAGGACAAAAAAAATAATCATTTTATTGAAATAGTATTAATTCAGAGTCACTCCGTGTTTGTAATATTGAATTTCTAAAAATATATTTGTCATTTCGTGGGGAAGTTTTTTTCCTTTCTACATGAAATCCCGTAAATAACTACGCAAAATAAATTTAACACAAGCAAATAGTTGTTTATGCTTTGACAAGCCTTCCCTTAACCCTGTGTATATTTTAAACTCTTTCCTAATCAAGGCAGCTGACGGAATTAGGAACTTTTAGCTAAAGGAATAGGAAGATGAGGGAAGTTGGGAATGAAATGAGCTGCTGCACGAAACTGTGTGAACAGGAGTAGGTCATCGATATAAGCGGCTTTACCTTCAGTGACCTTCAGTTTTTTAAATACATTTTTACACCTACTGAAACCAAAAGAAACCTGGCTGAAATTTAAGCTTGTAAAATTCTATTTGTTTATTATGAGGTGGAATCGAAGAGAAACTTCGACCGTGATAGAAATTCTGCTTTCATATGCAAACTTGAGTTGCATAATTTATAATTATAGCGTTACGCTTCCTCCCACCAGTCACGTTTCACGTACTTCCCCATGCGAACGAAAGCATGAACCCGTTCTCACGCGTAGGCAGTGTAATTGCAAAAACCGTAACGTTTCAGTGCATTACAGTTTCTAAGGGGATAAACTAAAACAAACACTACTGTACCTGATAAAATTCTACAGAACTAGACTGAAAACGCGCAAAAAAGCCCGCGCCCTGACTGCCAGCTTGAGGAGTGCGCACATGTTTCTAGCGCATAATGTGACATATGCTTTGTTTTAATTCGCTCACTATATATATAGTTAAAAACGGTTAAATTATTTTATGACAGGAAACTCTCTTTTAAACGTCAATTCTTTGGCTAAAAATATCAAAACTATACTAGTTTCCCACTGTCTGAGCGACGCTCTTCGGCCGGTGACATTGTAAAACGATGGTGCAAAAATAATCCAAAATAAAATACGATGAAACAATAAAATGGGATAAAATCATGGGAATTATGCAAATCGACTTAAGAATGTTTTAATTTTCAGGAGTTACTTTCCTTTCTAATCAATATTAATCCGACTTTTGCTGAGGAAATTTAAACGACTTCGATATTCACTAACTAATCATAAGACTGGAAAACTACAGAGGGTGATGTCGATTTTTCTAGTACCAATTTTATTGAGCTCAATAATTATTATTGCGACACAGGCATAATCTATGAGTCTACAGAACTTAGTACTAAAAAATATATTTTTGTTCAGTGTTTAAGATGCGCAATTGTCTCTTCAGTGAGGCTAGTCGGAAAACGATTTTCTGGCTAAAAATAACTCCATAAATATACAAAAAACAAGGATTAAAAGAGTGCATAAGCTGAAGACCTGGTTTTTTTAACTCAAAAGCTGTTACTTTGTTGATCGAGGAAGTGGCTGGACTCCGGACCGGAATTAGCGGGTCTTCCTGTGATGCCGTCAAGATAGAGAGATACACTTGACCCCTGTGTTTACAAATACAGGCAACCATTTTAAGAAGAAGACAGCAAAGGCGATTAAGGGATATTGGACGTTTGGAACATGTCAAATACTAGAGCGAAGATATTCAGTTTCCCCTATACAAATGATCAAATACCAAATGGTTAATTTCAGCGACGGCCTTGCAATACACAGGGCCTATTATTTATGTAGAGTTGTGTAGCAACTTGCAATCATAACATTTGACCTTTCTAAATATGGCACATAAACAAAGCGAGATCGAGAACAACATCCGCGTTCTGTTGTGATTTTATTGTTGATGGTGTTTGCTGTGGACTGCTTTGGTCTTCCCTTCACAACCTATGCTGCGTCCGTCCCATATTAGCGCCATAAATTACTACTCTTTTACGTAAATAAACAATATGCAGGCCACTCTAATTGGCTAATTTACGTCATGTGACAGTGAAGGTCATTGCCTGCACTTCCTTAAGCCTTATCGTAATCCATGAATTTTTTGTGTTTAATAGTAATATTAACAGATCTTTCATATTTTTGTTTTTATCTTTTCGTTCAGCGGTCCAGGGGTCGTTTTTTATTATCTTCCCAGATTCTCTCAATCATCGAACGATGAGGGCGTAAAGAAAAGGACTAGCATAATATATGTGGTGGTTAGTAAAACGTGCAACGACTTGACAAGAATTTCTTTGTTTGATTCCCCTGAGGTAGATTAGCAATTAATAACTGTATGCAGTAGCCTGCAGAGCCCGAAACGCAATACACGCGCGCGGCGCGGAACCCGAACACGAGCGCGAACCCCGGCAAGTCTGCAGATTCTCGTTGCGCTGTATTACATGAAAGATACACAAGAATTAAATTCCGTCAGAAAATATATTTATTGGTACGAGTTTTCCTTTCTTGAAATGTTCCACGAAGTCATAATTAGCGGATACATCCGCGCCGCCCCCACCCCTACAAAATCATTGTTTTGCGTTTGCCTGAAGCACTCAGAAATTGTTCAGGAATTCATACGCGAGAATTGAAAAGTGTCAGCACAAAAGGAAAGGTACAAAATGAATCACAAAGAGAAGTTACCCTGGAAATAAACGTGATGTCGAAAGAAATTTGGCGACCGCGCTGACAGCTCATGTTTTACATTTCTTTAATTTCTGTGAGCTTTCGGGAGAAGAGCTTGAAAATTCAAATTCGCTTATGGTGCAACTTCTTCCTCTGGAGACTGCAGTGTTCCTATGCGAGTGAACACTGATCTTTCCTTTCTGCTGTACACTGTAAACGTTTTTGACTTTTAAGTTGTAACGCCGAGTCATTTCAGTCTGAGAACAAGACGCGTGGGAAGTGAATGGCTCCCCACAGAGTACAGAGCACACACATCTTTCGTCTCCATGGAGCGCGATTCAAAGGCAAATATTACACTATGATCCACCCACATGCAATCTTCTAGAAACGGTAAAAAAAGGCGAGTAACTGTCTGGAACTCATGTTAATACCTTCCTTTTAGAGACAAATTGTCACTAACATTTTAATCTTATTTTGGAGCTCAGCTTTCCTGTATTTGGTTCCACTTCCGTCCGGCTCTGTTTCGGTAGGTACGTCTGGGGAAAGATCTAGATGCCCTGTTAAACGGCTGGCAAACACTGAAGGACGAAATTAGCATTTAACAAAGCGAAGTCCTCGCGTTTTCTGTTTCAATCTCGAAGAAATTGTACATGGAGAAGCTTAAAGTGATCTAGGCTTTCAATTCTTGATTTGCTACGAAAAACTACAATTAGCTTCCGTTGTTTTTCCCATCAATTCAGTAAGTCACATTTGTAAAAAAACATCAACGATTTACTTTCAGGTTTTGAATAAATATTTATTCGCTAGAACATTCTCCAAGAAGACCTAACCATAATTTACCTAGAATCTTACGAGATATTAATATTTTACACCAAGATCTTGGAGCGTGAAAAAACTTCCGTGATCGCAGATTCAAGAGATGTTATAGACTGAGTAGCTCCAAAATGCTTTGCACACAGTACTACATCGAATGGAATAAAAATTACAACTTTTACCAGCACACAAAAACGAAATTATCTTGTCTTATTAAGAAAGTCTATCGCAAAATTGTAAATTTGTTGAACTAAACATAAACTAAAAATCCACGCCAAGTATATCTCACTAGGCGCTTTAACTTAAAACATCTAGCGATCACTTCATCAGAAAACCATGCAACCGTATACACAACGATCATTCACGGAAGCTTATATTAAAGCTGCTCTTATTTAAACACTAAGTCAGCACCTCTGAAAATATAATTGATTGTCAAATTTAATCTGATATTAAATTAATCTCCGCCCCCCTTCTGCAATGTCATTTTAAAATTAGAAAACTATTCTTGGCTAATCTTCCCTGGATTCAATGTGACCAAGACGACACTTGACCATAAATACAGTACAGGGGAGGAGTGGGTGGACGGGAAGATGTTCAGGCCGTGGATGAATACATTTTGTCTAATTTCTCATTTCTGGTTTGCAAACTTTTACCTCGGAAGTTCACGTAAAGATTTGCCGCTGATTAGAATAATTTTTCTGCTAAAAATAGCTTTCTTTATGGCAGCAAAAGTGCCTCAACCACAACCTACAGCTAACAGAGTCGCATAACATCACACATATGGAGTTCAGACACCCGAGATCACCTTCTTTCTATAAACCACTTAAGAGGCCATACCTCACGCGAGACTACAAAAAAACACACACAAACAGACATGGCTGGCGAAATATGCTTCACAAGGCATAATTCCCTTTGCTATTCTTAATGTAACAATCTACTAGGACCAGTAGTAATAAAACAGGCACAGGTTAAGTACCTGTGGTAAAGTCAATGTCCCTTCATACCACGGATTAGATCTGTGGCCAACAGTCCTCTCCCATCTAACCCAAATGAACCTTAGTTTGGTACTCAACCCCGACTGGTCATGAATGCTTTCCAGTAAAACAGTTTACTCTACACGTTGTTTGAACACGATGAGCACCGAGTTCTCTTACACTAGACGCTTGCGATCAAATTATGAAGTTTCTGCAATCAAATGCACATGAAATATTTTTTGCTCAGTTTAACCTCACTGAACTGAGCAAACGATCAGAAGCAGATCAACTTATGATAGAACCTTTACTGGCACGTCTGTGCCACATAACTAGGGTAAGGTTAAGTAGCCATGTGAGCTAATTGGCATATCACACCGGAACTTATCTCGGTTTCTGTAGCATGAAGGGCATAAAAATATTGCTACTACCCACGGATAGGATGCTAGTCCAACACAGGGTTACCCCCAGCATTAAATTCGCCAGAACCCATTTGTGTACCCCTGGGTGGAGAAAGAGCAGGGTGGCGTTTGATCCCAGGCGGGGACATTGTGTCGTGGGTCACAGTGCCTCTCTCCACCCCGGTGACACAAAGGTACAGTCTAGTAAAGAAAGAAATCTTGGAACGAGGCTGGCAGATACAATCAGTGGATTGGATATTTTTGATGATGATGTTGAAATCATTGTTGATTTGGAAATATATTGTGGGTAATGTTTACTGTGTCTTGATTCCATTATTGGTGATTGCAGCACCTAGAAATTGCCAGCTGCACGTATTGAATGTCTCTACGGTATTCAATTCTGCAAATTGATTTTTGTTTTGTAAAATATCTTATGTTAATTTAAGGTACAAAACTCTAAATGGATATTATTTTCTGTTCACTAAGTTGCTTCAGTTTTCCTCGTCACTGCTGCTGAAGGTTGTTTTTTCTTTCTGAGAGCTAAAAACAAAAAAAAAGTGTGTGAAACACTTCCAAATTCCAGTTTGTCCCTCCCCCCCCCCAAAAAAACACACACACAAAAAAACAACCTCCATAATATAAACTACTTTGAGAGCAACTGCTGTAAAAAGCCAAAAACTCAACTTTTGACATTTCATCACAATGGTCCTCACTGCAAAGCAATCAATCTCAAAAGTCTTGACTAAATCTCATACTCTAGCACTGGACACACATTCTAAATGTCAAAGTTGCCTGTAGTGCAAATACTCACTTGTAAATCATGGTGTCTTCATCTTCGGACTCATTCAACATTGAAAAGGTGGACTGATCCCGAAAATATGACTCTGAAATGCAAGAAGATCAATTTATCGGGATGAAGTTTGTGTACGCTACATCATTTGGTAGCTCAGTCAGACATGTACATACATCTTTGATGAAGTAGGATCACGAGATGGCAACTGGACAACGACTTGAGTTGAGGTTGATCGGCTGGTACTAACTACTGGTACACTTGTTTATGATTTTTTTTCATACCAGTATATCTAATCTATTCTAATCTTCTGAAGAGTGTCTGCATGAACCCTTACCATAGAGAGCATTCTTGGATGGCGAGTAGACAAATGCCATGGTGTACAGGTAAAAGTTTAGCAATCCAAAAAATGTCAGAAATTCTGCAGGTACTTAGCGTCAAGGAAACACATGCACTCCTAAATATTGTATAAATTTTGCAATACAGATTGCTAATATGGAGTCCTCAAGATAAAGTTTTGGTTGAATTCCTTTTTCAAAGCATAAAAATAACCCAGTAATTTCCCTCTCTTGAGCAGATTTGGGGGGAGGGGTGGGTTGGGTTGATAGCCACCCCCCTTTTTGAGAAGCAAAACAAAAAAAATTGGAAAAGAATGTGAATACTATTGCAAATGCTCTGGTCAGGTATGCTAGTATGTTCTGGTGTAACAGTTTTCTGTTAACTTCATTCTCTGAGCATGCCTTTTTGATTCTGCAACCCCATGGTAAAAGCCATCCTCTCTTGAAATATCCAGGGTCTGCCCCTGCCTCCGTAGTTAGCCATAGAAAGGAGATGCAGGCAGAGAAAAGATTTTTGATCTCAGCAGGATTCAAACCCACCATCTTTTGATTAGATTGACTGTACTGCTAGGCAGGACATAAGGAATCACACTGTAGTTGGTAGTGTGTCTCAACAAAATATTGTAAGATCTCCTAACAGTTTAATTTTTAACAATAAGATGTCAAAAGGATATAGTTATCATAGTGTGTTTCAAGTTCTGCAACAAAGTTGTCTTGTAGCACTCCTGTTCCAAATCGAAGACCTGTGATCACCAGACTGAAATTTTAAGGACACAATTATTAATTAAACCAGTAGGCATAAAAACGAAAAAGTTTGTGTTACATTGCATTGTATTGCATCGTATCTACCCGGACACTGCCACTGCTCTTTTTTCTTAACAAAGCTCCCAAAATTCTAACTTAATTAGAGTACAGTGGAACCTCGATTTAACGAAGTCGCTGGGGACCGGCCAAATTTGTTCGTTAAATGGAGGGTTTGTTATATCGAAAACCTCGATATAACGAATTTTAGGAGAAACGACCAAAATGTTCGTTATATCGAGGTCATAGTTACTGATTGATTTGTAACACAGGTGACTTCTGTGGAAATACTATAGTGCCAATGTCTATGACAAGTAATAAGCCGTTGACCGAAAGTTTGCTGTCTCCTTACCATATGGATTCAAAGGATTTGCTGACTGTTGATCTGTTCAGGTTTATCTTCTGTCGCGTGTTGACATTGTAATTCGTAATATCGAGGTATATTTTACGTTTGGGCCTCCGGAATATGAACGTTATATCGAGGTTCTATTCCATACATTTTACTGTGATTTTTTCCTGGACATAGAATATCATTCGTTATATCGAAGACTTCGTTAAATAGAGGTTCGTTAAATCGAGGTTCCACTGTATTATTTAGTATGCAAAGAACAACGGAAATGTGAGACTCTCTTCTTGGTACTCTTACAACAAAAATGGCATAAATTATGTAGTTCGTATTGTGTGATTGTCCTGGCGAGTGTAGTTCTGAAAAGAACTGTGTTGGTCACTGACGTTTCGACAACCTGAGCGGAAGTCATCTTCAGAGTCAAATGAATAGTGCCTGTCAGTTGATGATGTAATAAGTCTGGTCTGTTGAAAGTGATTGGTCGGTTAAGCCATGATGGTATTGGCTGAAAGACTCATGTTAAGTTTGTCATCAGTCATTGGTCGGTTTTGATCCATCTTTGCTGTGTTAAAAATGACTTATTTTAACCATGGGGTTGAGTGCAACTAGCCCTAGTAGTCATGCACTGCAGTAAAGGAATATTGCAGTTTAACATTGTCTGCTAAGTAATGAATTCATTCAGAACACATACACTGTACCTTATGGTTAAGACAATCAGCATAAGTCCAGTGAGAAACTTGAGACGTACATCTGTAAACATAATTTGCGGTTAGAAAATGAAACAATAAAGGCAAATCAAAGATTTTGTAATCTGAAATTTATATTTTTACCACAATTTGACATATGTGGCACTTATTTGATTCTAGGAGATCAGTGGAGGGCGCTTATTGGACATAGTATATTTCTATTCATTTTTCAAGTTGCGGCAACCTGACAAAGGACAGTGGCAGATCCAGACTTTCAGCTAAGGAGGGGGCCGGGTTCTATTTTACTTGCCCGGCCAGCTTTTCTTCCTTCAGTCATTTCTTCTTTTTTCACCCAAAATAAGGGGGGGGGGCCTCCCCTAGATGTCAAAAAAAAAATGTCAAATGTTTGTTTATAGTGGTCATGCACTTAGCTACACCTAGCTAGTTCACAGGCATGCCACTCAAACTGATGGAAACAATTATTTCAAATGAACATAACAGGCTTAAAAATCCCAACTGGCGGGAGGCAGACCAGTTGGCTATTTACAAGCATGACCGAGGAGTTGAACTAGGGTCCACCGAGAAACAACTCCAGCATAGTGGTCAGAGCGGGACTTGAACCCGCGGCCTCCGGATTTCAAGTCCGGCGCCCTAACCACTCAGCCACGCTGCCTCCCTGACAAATGGATAGCCTGTAATGAACTAGCCACCCATCCAGGGAAAGTTAGCAATAAAATCTCAGAGTCACTTCAAGCAAGACTGAGGGTCTGAATGGGGGTGTCTACATGTCGGTTGTCGATTAAAATTTTTAACCTTTGTTGGTTGATAAATCTCAGTTCATAATTAAAAATGCAGGTTAACTATTGACATTTGTTATATAATTTGCTCAGTTTCAAGAGTTTAAAAGTAATTTGAAGATATGAAATTCTATAATTGACTAAATTTGGAATTAAAGTGATTACATCTGGTGAAATAGAGCCCACCAAAGGATCTGTACATTTCCCAAGCTAGAAATACATTCAAAATGCTTTTCTTTCCCAACACAAACATCCCTATAACGTCGGCCATGTAGGTAGTCGGTTAGAATTTTTTGTCGCTAGTTGGAAGTTTTTTTCCCTCATTTTGTCAGTAGTCAGTAATATTTTTGCCCTTGTCGCTAGTTGGTTAACCCCATTCAGAACCTCAAGACTGGGACTGTAAGAAATGGAACAGATTTTTTCCAGATGTTCTGACATTGCAGTCACAAGAATTTAACACAGTTTACTTGCTAGTATTAGTTAGCATAATCTTACCAAAGTAAGGCATTGCTCTGAGCTCGCTGTATGCCCTGAACAACAGGTACACCAGGTACACCAAGTAAATAGCACCAATTGTGAAGAACAGCACCTTCAGGCCCTATAAAATACAATCACAAGATCCCAAGTTCAATGTCTACATTCTTCCTACTGTTTCAGAGCCAGTTTGTATCTCATTCTTAGGTGAGTTTTAAAGTGACCAACAACAACAAAGTCACTGACACCATTTTGCCTCTTTATTTTCTGTAATAAATCATAACTTAGTTTTAATAAATTATTATTTTGGGTTGGCTTCAATTTAAAGCTAATCAATTGTACATTTTCATGGTAGCTTACAGTTAAATGTAATTTTGTCTATGTCACAGACTAATATCAACAATTCAGATTTCTAATAAAATACTTTTTTTCAGCATTCTCACATACGATAATTACCATATGTCAGTAATTCCTTTTAATAGTTTATTATCTTACCATGAAATGGCCAATATCAATCTTGTACTGATATGTAGGATCTTCCAACTCATTGTACCTGTTAAAATGAACAATATTTTAGTGCTTTCCTCAAAAGATTAGGATATGTTAACTAAAGGGAATAGTTCACAAGGACATTTCTAAATTATTCATAACTTGATCTGCAGAATTCTTCATATCCTACTCAGCCTCATTCAATGATTGCTAAATAATGGACTTCTCACCTATGGTGATTCATGCAATTCAGTGCAAAAGGGTTAAGAGAGGCCCATACCGCTAGAGCTTATCCCAGTTTCTGTAGCACTAAGTGACAAAGTATTTCAACTACCTACTGAATGAGATACATGTACTAGTCATCCTAAGGTTACCCCCAGCAATGAATTCTCTGGTACCCATTTTTACTCCTGGGTGCAGATAGGTACTATGAGAGTTATGTGTCTTGCCCAAGAACTCATGGTAACACAATGACCCGGGACCAGACTGCTCAATCTGGAGTCTAGCTCCTCACTAACCATTAGGACATCATGTCTCTATAATTCAAGGTTTAATTTATGGTGAAGTTGAAAATAACACTCAGATATTTGCAAACGTGATAACTGAAGTTGACATTGGTTAACAGATCTTGTTATTTTTAAGCTGAAAACTCACTGCTGCCATGATGACAAGGTGAATGCCGCAACCCACAGAATGCCAACAATGAGAAGTTTTGGAAGATAAAAACTTAATTTTCTTTCACTCTGTTAAAAGGAACAAAAACAAATTTAGCTTTTAGTGATTGGGGGGAAAAGAGCCCAGGGGGGGTACTTAAAGTTTAATATGGGCAGGCTCCGCCCCGAGGTATATATACCATTTTGACAGAAAAGGTACCCCTTTTATGTACCTTTTATTTAAAAAATGTACCCCTTTCACATACCTCCTTTGGAAGTCTTGTTCTCATTTTCATGTAGTGCTTAATAAATAAGCTGATACAGCCATAAGGGGCGTCTATTCAAAATATTATAATTAAAGACCCTTTTAAATACCTAAATGATCAATTTCCCTACCCTTTTAATACCTGAAGCGTGAAAATGGTACCCCTTTCGGGTGGAGCCTCCCTGTATAGGCCATTATAGGGAGTACCACCCCCCCCCCCCCACCGGAAAAGAGCAGAGAACGTACCCCATAGTGCATCTAACTATGAGACAGTCAGCTAACTAATGATTAGGAGCACAATGTTAAACTAACACTTTGTTTCAGTGATTAATATATCCAAGCTGCACTACTTGATGCAAAAACACGTATTGTGTCATTCTTATTGATCAGTTAAAGACAGTGCTGTCAAATGTTCATTCAAGAAGCTGTCGGCGAGCTATTGAAATTTCATTAATCCACATTGCCAAGTGCTGTGTTTACTGAAGACATGATCCTCTCAAACTAAATAATAATAAATATTCAAGTTTAAAGAGAGAAAATCGTGACAGTCACAGTAACAAAGATGGTATTTGAATATCTGATCTTAGCACAGATTTTTCAGACTTCATTTCTCCATTTTCACCTTAGTTTTAGTTTCGATTAAGAAGATGTATCAAACACAAGAGACAGCATTTGCCCACATTTCCAAACACCTCAAAGTTCATCAAAAATACCCTGCTCCATGTCATATTTTCAACTCTCTTCTCGGCGTCTGGAAGTGTGGTCAAGTACTTGCGCAGTCTTTCATGTTTGATATATTCATCAAACACTGTTTGAAAGTACATGTTCTTGTCATCAGTGATTTCTTGCTGTGTAAAGAATGTTTTTAAAAAGGCACTTTTTCCAAAAATCCTAGTGAAGAAAAGCCCTTTTTCACAAACCTGCCTGATGCCATGAAAGGCACAGAGCCAAAAGAGCAGCAGAGCACAGAGGAATGACGCCTGGAACACTGAATCAAACATACTTGGCACCCAGCTATTCACCAGGAAGTTGAGTGGAAACAGTGGGTCTGTAAAACAGAAAACACTAGGAATACCAATGCTGACATATGCTTTCCCATTTAAGATAAAATTGACTTCTCTGATCTCTACATTAAAATGCTTGGTAGCACTGCATTCAAGACATTGCAAAAGATTGCAGAAGAAAATTTTATTCCAGGTCTCTTGCAAAAATGGTAACTGACTCGAAGAAAATCTTAGCCTGGTGACTATTTCCTTAGCTACAACCCTACAACATTAAGCAAAAATTTATTTATAAAAGTCTTTAGCAGAAACATAAAAAGGTAAGTCTAGGAGAAAACATGCTGTAAAAAGATCTGATCAACCTAACTACAGGGTAGAAGCTGCTCACAGTCTGTTTGACTTCCCTTAGACTTTACAAATTATACCTAATACTCTGCTTCATTTAAACGACACTAAACCTATAACCTACCATTGTACAACAACAAAAGTGGAAGAAGAAGTGACATCCACCTGTGCCAAGAAAAAAAGTTTATTCAATAACTGTATTTACTTTCCTTCCAAAAAGCTGGGCTCTTTTCTCTCACTATGTCACTACCCGGAACTAAAATAAATTTTAACTATTTATTGACTTAAAAAAATTAAGCTGAAGAATTATGTGCATGCTGTGTGGATGTTGCATTTTTTCCTGCTTAATAAGAACTTGTTGATAGCAGAAACGATCTTCATAATAACCTGTTGCTCAATGACAAATGACTGATAAAAACATTTTCATACAGTAAATATAACTGTGTGACAAATAATTAAATATTAATGCAAATGTGGTCATGGTTTGACCAAATCTAATACTCAAATAAGCTCAGTTCTCTCGTCACAATTGCAAACAAGATATGTCACTCACTTCTGTTCAATGGACCATTCACGCAGTGGAAATCTTCTCAATGAATGAGCAAACATGCACTAGAAATTAAAAAAAAAGGTTGTTCACTTAACAATTAAAACAAATGAACCTTTATTTTTACAGCTGCAATTACCATCAGATCAGAGTAATGAAGTTTATCGATTACTAGCTGTTGCTTGCATCTAAGCATGAACATGTGATGCCAAAATAGTAGACTGTAACACAAACTTTTGCACTCTAAATGTTCACCATCAATAACCATGTACAAAAACTTCAAACCAGGAGCACCTCCGAGTAGGGTCTTAAGGAATGAAGCCATAGAATTGGCTGTCGAATTCTAAATCTCTCTGCCATTTTGAGTGCTGAACTTTTAGCGGAAAAGTTTACACCACGGTCTGTTAAACTTCAAATGTCTGATGACCAATCATGCCATGTTTGGCACCCAATTAGAGCATGTTTCAGGGTCATTTGTTCAAGCTTAGATGCAAACAATGGTAATAGTTATTGATTCAAGTAATGTAGTCTGTACGTTCTAGCTACTTGAACACTGGGCGATCCTATCAAAGGCAAGGACACGCCCCCTTAAAGCACTTTGTTGGGTTTCCTGTACAATGGTGGAAAGCCAGAACAACGGACGCACAACGTAGAAGTCGTGGAGAAATAGCGCTTTTTTTCATCAAACCAACGGAATCATTTACGTAGAATAATACAAGGTAAATAATAAAAATACAGCAAAAATAAAACTTATATTTAACACTTTAGATGACGGCTTTGGAAGGACAAAAACGATGAATAATTTATTATCTTTGTCCCTTCACGCAGAACATTCAAATTTCGCCACTAACTAAAATAACAAAGCTGGTGCCTGCAAGCTATCTGTTTCCATTGATCTCAGCATGCTGAGAACGAAACAAAATCTCGTAAGAGGTGATTTTGGTTAGCCTGTGAACACAGACGGATTTTGGTGGGATAGTTAAAATTACTCAGGTTAATGAGCGTTATGATGGTGCAAACAAAATGCAAATTGGACAACACTGAGTTATTCCTCAAACAGTTCCATATTCAGAGCAAAGAAATTGGAAACAACAAGTACTTGAAAAAGGCAAACTGAGATTTCGCCTGAATATTGACTTTAGAAAGGAAATGGAAGACTCAAGGCTGAATGCCATAAAACAACTGATTACATTCATAAAAGGTCGACTGAATTTTAGCTGCAAGAGTACAACAGCTGCTAATGTTGACCTTACTGAATGTCTTTTAGATAACTGGCTGATGAATAACAATATTACCGTAGATAAAATACATTACCTTTGCAGTCTGTTTGTATTTTTTTATGAATTTTAGTTTTCAAATTTATTTCTCAACCGCAGAAAACTGACAGAAAACAGAATCTTGTTGGAACTCGCTAAAATTAGACTTAAGTGAATAAGCCAATCAAATGGGAGCATTGGCTGTCCGTTGGGAATTTTGATTGTCTGCCTCATTATATAGGATCGCTCCGTGTTTAAGATGTCAATTTGTAGCTATGATATTCATCTAATAAGCCTGATTAATGAGTTTATAGTACCCTGATCGGTTACTTACTGTCACCATGAACGTGAGCACAAGAAAAACAAATCTGAACCAGATTTCTACTTGGGTGAAGTCTGCACTGTAGTGTTTCAACTGCAATTAAAACACGAGGATTAACACTAATTTGAATATAGCAGTTACATTTTATAGACAATATTGAACAACACACAGCGCTCCAAGCTGACTTTTTCAAAAAGTCGCCTTTTGGCAACCTTTGATCGTAAGATGGTCGCCATAAAAAGTATTCAGTCGCCAAAAAAAAAAAACGTGAAGGGGAGGACACTTTATGACAAATTACACTTTGCCAAAAAACAAGACGTTGAAGGGGACGACACTTCATGACATATTACACGAAGGCCTAATGCATCGAACGGCGCGTTTTCAACACTTAACTTTGCTACAGTAAGTTTACGCATTCATGTCAAGTTTCTGAACAACGAGAGGGGAAAAGAGAAAGACAGGTGATGCCGCCGCTTGTACTAATGATTAAATTCGTCCTATTATTGATAATTTTTCAAGTAATTTTCTCTTTTAATCTGTTGGTCGCCAATTGGCGACTTTCGCCCGAATTTTGGTCGCCATAACTTTTTTCCACTCGCCATGGCAACCAAAATGGTCGCAGCTTGGAGCGCTGACACATGGTTTATAACATGTGACATTTTGTACCTAGCATGCTCACCTCAGGCAAAGATTGGGTAAAGATTTATAGAGAAGTAAACGTACCTCAAAATCAATGTCTCTGATATGCATTCCATTGGGAAAGTTGAGGCCATGAAATTTGACGGTAATAACATATGAAGGGTAGTCAAGATACCCAAGATGCAAGATCACTAACGGATTGCATTCCTAGAAAAGAAAAATGCTTATATCAATTAGTGTCTGAAGTGTAAGTTGACGAGCTGTTCTCAAACTCACAAATGATCTTCATCAAGTTAAAGAATTGGTCATAATTATAGCCATAATGGATGATATAGTAAGATGGTTTAATTCCTCTAAATTCTCTTTATGGCTGATGACATGTTTAAGGAGATACATACATTTCAAACACTCCCGAGTGTGTTTCCACACAAATATCTAACACTAAATTAATTTGTCCAAAAAGAGATATTTTTGCAAACTCTTCCCTGGGTGTTTACTTCAGTCAGTACTTAACAAATAAAGAAGCCTAAGCCATGTATTACACTGTGATAAAACACGATGGTCATTTGAAGAACATGAGGGAAATGTAGAAAACACAAGCCGCAGGCGAGTGTTTTCTACATTTCTTGAGTGTTCTCAAATGACCGGAGTGTTTTATAGCAGGCTTAGGCTTCTTCATTTGCTTTAAAATATAGATTTTACACGCGCAAAACAATAAAACACGCTTTTTCTATGTTTTATTCTCTGATAAAACATGGGTTTTTGACCAATCAGTGCGTGGGCAGGTTCCTATCTATATTTTAATAAGTAATAAAATCTAGTAATCTCTATGTCTATGGCATGCAGTAAAACAAAGTGAAGGAACATTCTCGTGTGTTAAGTATTAAGCACTTTGTCCTTTTCAATCAGTCGTGCAGAAAAATAAAAGAATCATTGATATATAAATTTTGCCTACAGGTTGTATGTATGTATTTATATACTGCACATATCACTGATAGTTTCATGGTGGTTTACAATTCTTTTATTGGGAGAGATTGAACGTCAGCTTGTAAATGCACCTCTGGCTGCCACTATCAGTCCATATTTGATCTCACCCACCCACCTAACCCATGCATGGAGAGACAGACCACCACACCGAGAACTGCGTTCCCTACTCTTTGACAGTTTGTACTGATTGGGCCATGCTTGACATCTCAGACAACTGGAAGTTGTGGGTATCTGAGGCATCCTGACAAGTTCTCATTCCCTCCATCTGCTATGCCAAGAGGTACCAACTGAGTTTGTTTTCAGGTTACAAGAACCACATTACATTGATAGCTGGGTGCCTTTAGGCTGGTGATATGGCCAGCTTTCAGTGGCCCTTTGGTGGCCCCCTCTGAATTTTATGACATATCATTTGGTAGCACCAGAAGTAATGCTAATAACACCTCAACCAAACTTTGGAGAGTGGATTAAAATTATGTAACAGATAAACTTTATTAAGACATGGAGTATCAAAATTGCTACATTGGAACCCCGTTCTACGGACACCCGCTTTATACGGACAGTTTCGTTTGTCCAGACAAAAAAGCTCGTATTTTTTCTCTAAAATTAACCCGCTTTATACGAACACCGGGTAATACGGACAACAGACACTTTTCTGTGTCCCGAGTCACAAACTCACATCTATTGGCAACCCCGCTTTACGGACCCTGGTTATCTGCACACTGTCAATTTTTATTGTAACAATTATGTGATAACTGTAAACATTGTACCCTGTTCAAATAATGACAGATTTTTAAGTGTGAATAAAGTTTTATTACAGAACTATGCTCAAAAACACAGCAACAAAGTAAAGTCACAGATCCACTGTCATGCCTGTTTCAATAACAATACTCTACAAAACTTAGAAGATTTTACTCTGAGACTATGATAAATGATCATGAAGTTTCCTTAGGATGAACTTGTTGCTGTTACAGTTAACAAATTAAACAATGTTTTCTCGTAAAACTGTCGATAAAACATATTGATAAAACTTGTGTTCCTGACGTTTTCTCTGAGAGCCCGCTTAATACAGACACCCGGATAATACGGACACTATGGCATGTCGCTTTGGTGTCCGTATTAACTGGATTCCACTGTAATTAAAATAACTCAGGTAACATGTCACAACCGGCGGCCTTATGCGTCCCATGGCGCAATGAGGAAAGATGATGAACATGTCACAACCCACATCTATCTACTGCACACATTACAAAGTTCTGTGTCTCGTAAAAAAAGCGAAATTTCAAACCTTCTGGCAATGCAGCACACGAGTCCTGTTATATGGTGTTGTTGCTATAGGGTGATGACTGCTGTCTTTAGCTCTGCCAAAAATTTTAACACTCAGATGAAAATTGTCTGTGAAAGATGACCCTGCATAGGAAAGCAAAGTCAGACATTAAACAAATTATCCTAAATTGTTATAATAATGTCTCTTAAAGAAGAGACCACCACTGACTGAAAGGGAAGCTTAGAAAGCAAGAAATGCCAGCCCAGTTGTCTGGTTAGAGAGATGGAAAATAATGATGAAATGGGCAACAACAACAACTTTGAAATGGTTTAGATAATACCCAACATTTTGTTGAACTAGTAATTGATTACTTAGAATAAATTCTGGTACAACTCTTACCTGCTTTAGTTCCATTTAGTTTGATTTTGCAGAGAAGCCAAAGTTGTTGGTTAAAAGTGGACAGGATTCCTGTGTCAATGTTAAAGGGACCAGTCTATGGAATCAAAAGAAAATTGATAACATTTTAAATAATATTTATCATAAATATCACCAAAATGTGACACTTCTAATGGTAAGTGTAATGTGCTTTACTAGGAAAAAATCTTTGCTTAAACAAAATTTACCTTCTTGTACTGTGCAAGAGTCAGTTTAATAGTAATGCATTTATTTTTTACATTTCTAACAATTTTAATAAAACGACAAAATGTTTGAATTTATAAAATATGTTTTGACAAAAACTTCTGTCATCCTCAGTTAAATCAAGTACAAAGTGATGGAAGCTGAATTTATAATAAGTAGAAAACACTAATTGTGATAGTGACAACAGAATGAACCAAAGCGTTAAATCGTGAGAATTAAAGAGAATTTTAGGTTAACATGGTGTTATTACTGATTCAAAGAGGGTTGTTCTCTCTGAATATGAATATGAAAACTGGTGGAGGTGTCAGATGATCTTAAACATAGAACCCATCTGCTGAACACTCAAGAAGTGTGTGGGTGGGAAAATCATGTAGCAATAATTTATTTTCATTCAAGCCAAAGCCTTGTGTGCTCCATTTTAATCGACAGTTTTGTCACTGCCAGAAAGGAGGAGCTACTGAGCAATGCTGGCCTGAATTATTAACAGTGTGTTTACTGAAACCAGGGAATCCAGACAATGAAAACCAATCAGATGGCAGAACCAAAACAATGGATTTTACAAACATTTTCAAATCCAGCCAATCAAATGTCTGGTATAAACAATGAAATCTCAACTTGCTCTTTGTGATGCTTACGTGACTACGATGTCACTTAGCAATAAACTGTCAAGTTGAAACCGTTAGTGCTTTTGCATGCTTGAATTTTATTGTATTCATTTTGAAATTCAGTTAATCAAACATCCTGTACAAAACAATGAAATGTCAACTTGTTTGTGGTGATGCTCATGACTATGGTGGCTGCAATAAATTGTCGCATTGTTAGAAAATATATATTAACGAGTGACTATATATATCGACGAGTGACATTCTTATGCAGCTTTTTTTCATATATTTTCTAAACCAACCAACTGCCCCTTAGAAATTGCAGCATACAATCATGGGCTCCTTATACAATAAAATTCAAGCACACAAAAGTACTAACAGTTTGAACTTCACAATTTACTGATAAGAGACATCATATTCGCATAAGCATCACAAAGAACAAGTTGAGATTTCATTGTCTTGTACCGAACATTAAATTGGCTAGATTTGAAAATGTTGGAATCTATTGTTTCAGTTCTGCCAGCTGATTGGTTTTCATTGTCTGGGTGGCCCCGGTTTCAGTAAACACATTGTTTAGTGTGTTTTTACTATTTTATAATTAATTATAAGTTATATCTGCCACTGCTTTTTCTTCTGCTTTCCAGTCACTAAAGCAGGCAATCCATATTGTTTCAGAGCTGTACATTGTAAAATGAAAACCTTGCAATCATGCATATTTGTCAGTTATGCATTCATACATAATCGGTATAATAATAATAATAATAATAATAATAATAATAATAATAATAATAATAATAATAATAATAAACTCTATTTGAAACACAATGGCAATAGAATTAATGTGCTTTTACAAATATAATAAGAATGCATACCGTATTTACTCGTGTATAAGTCGAACTCGTGTATAAGTCGACCCCTCATTTTCCAGGTCAAAAATCAGATTTTTCATCATTCATGGTAAAGAAATAAAATTCAGACCAATAGAAATTTCCCAAAACGTCAATCTTTTCTTCCTGAGAATGTATTGAAAACACGGTGAATTAAAAAAAGCAGGTGTAAATCATACGCAGTGAAGTTTATGATTCAAGACTTGTTTAATCACGATTTAACCACATACGAGCTCTTCGATTTACTAGCGAAGTATTTTACGATATTTGGAAGTAAATCGCATTGCATTTGACTAACCTTGATCTCGATGTTGAGTTTAAAAGGAGATTTAGATAAGAAGACCGAAGGAACACCAAAGAGCTTCGAAAGATCGCTCAATAAAAACACTGCCATCTTGGAAGGCTTGGAAACCAAACTACG